>CAAKHG010045491.1:4309-17155 GCA_901007715.1 Dactylopterus volitans
TGCGGGAGTCGGCAAGTATCGGCCAATCAGGGAGCGAACGCGAGGCTCCGG
Organism: Dactylopterus volitans; assembly: GCA_901007715.1. NCBI lineage: Eukaryota > Metazoa > Chordata > Actinopteri > Syngnathiformes > Dactylopteridae > Dactylopterus > Dactylopterus volitans. The sequence goes on from CAAKHG010045491.1 coordinate 4,361, forward strand.
GTGGCGTTTGGAGGCGTGGCTTCACGTGGCACGCAGTTACGGAGGAGTCGGTTTTCCCAGAATATATATATATATATATATATATATATATATATATATATATATATATATATATATATATATATATATGTATATTTCACACAAACAAAGCTACATTCATACAAACATACATACGGTCTGACATTCATACAAATACATATAAGTTTATAGGGTTTTTTTTGTTTGTTTGTTTTTTAAATTTTATTAGAAAAAGCAATTTGATATATTATTACTTTGTATACGGCGTTTATACTGTGAGGGCTAGGTCACTGTTAAAAAGCATGCACTCTCTTTTGGTCGTGTCCTGGTTCATTTGCCAATAACAAGCGCCTGCTTCAAGCGGCTCCGCCCCCTCCCGCCCCAAACACCCCCCCCCCACCAACCAACACACACACACACACACACACACACACATATCAGCCACTGATGCTCAGAGCGGCTTGAACCAAATCACTTGTTACTCGCAAATACGGTTTGACACAAATGTTTGTGTCCATGTTTGTTGTATTGCAGGGTGTGTTTTTTTTTTTGTTTGTTTGTTTGTTTTTTAACCCCCCCCTCCTTTTTTTTCCTTCCCTTGTCTCCACTTGATATCGCTGTTTGGTTCCGGTCGTGGTTCTTTGGTCCAAATGGTCCAAACATGTATTGATCACCGTCCACTTGTGTCAACGCTGCCGGTTGTCCTTCGTCGCTCTTTGCCGCGCTGCTATCATATTCCAGGCGTCCCACAGGCGGAGCTTGTTGGCGTTTAGTTTGTGGTCGTGACAGCCCACATTTCCATCCGTAAAAGGGGGCGCGGGGGGGGGGCGGGCGGGTTGGGATAATAGCTTGATTGATTATTGGATTATTTGTTTCCCGTTAGTCTGACTCAGTTGGTCGCGACCACGACGATGGGGCCCTCCTCCGGCTCCTCGTCCTTCTCCTCCAGCGACTGCACCACGCAGGGGGTGACGTCGAACGGCGTCCTCTCCGCCGCCGGCTCGGCCGCCTGCGCCTGCAGGCCCGGGCTCGGGCCTCTGGTGGAAGGGGCGCTCTCCCTCAGCGGCGACGGGGTCAGAGAGCACGGCTCCGGCTCCAAGGTTAATGTCACCTCCTCCACCTGCCATCACACAAAACGGCCGTTAATCACCACCTGAGAGCCCGCGCGTTGGCGGTTAAAAAACGCCGCCCTCAGTTGTCAGCGGCGACGCCTGATCGCTTCCTACTGATGCAGCTTCACAATAAAAGCACGCAGCTGTCATCAGAAATGTGGCTGCAAAGTAATTTCCCACATTTGTTCTACTGGAGTGTGCATGAAAATGTGATTTATTTATTTTTTAAACTCTTTTTTTTCTATTGCAGGTTGGTTGATTTTAGACAAAAAAAACAAGATGCGTTTTTTGTGAAATAGACCTTTCCTCAACATTAACAAGTTAGAAGAGCTCCTCCTGTGTGTCTGGGTGTAAATAGCATCTGCTTTATTTATTTATTTTTTTCGAGCATGGATCAGTTTGGAATATTTCATAGCCACTGTGGGCTGTTACATATTTTTTTGTTGTTTTTTTTTGTTTGTTTTTTACAGTGCTGTGCTGGTAGCAGACTCATGACTGTGCAGTGATCACACCGCAGCTGCTCAAAGAGGGATTGGAAAAAGGTCCGTTATTGCCCCAATTCTTCATATAATGTCCCGTTAAACTGCACTTGCTGTTACCACCACGGACCGAAGGTGTCGCCAGATCCACGGGGACTCAGGTCCCGCTGATTGTAACTTTAAACTATCGAATCTAACTGTCAAATGAGTCTTTAATGTCATGTTTTAGGACAGCATGAAACAAAGTCCAGAAGCATTCAGGTGGCACAGTGATGTTCCTGAGGTGACTGGCCTTGGTCAGCTCCTCCTCGTCCTCTTCGTGCTGCTCCGCGGTGCCTTCAGAGTCGGGCTCCGGCTCCTCGCCGACGGGCTCCACCACTCCTCCCACCATCTCAGCCATCTGCCCGCTCAGCTGCCCGACGATCTCCACCTGCAACCAGTTCGACTTTTTTTTTTACCGCTGCGCAGCGTTCTAACTCGCCGACTGACACCGGCTCGTCACTCTCGGCGCCCGTGACAGACGACGGAGCGGGAGAAGTGGGCGACAGAGGAACATGCTCCGCCTCTCCGCCTCAGACTGGGGTCACCTGCGAACAGAGCAGCTGCAGATGCTGAATCCTAAATGCCTGCAAATGATGTACATGCTCCTCTGAACACCAGGCAGGTTCATTCAAAGGGAGTTCAAGTCCTCTACAAGCTGCCATGCAGACTTCTGGGAGTGCTCCATTCCATGCAGACTCTCTCACCTCGCTCACTTGTCTGGCAGTTTTTCCCATCATTCACTGCGATGCAAATGTGCGCTAAGTATCCCTGCTGATATCAACAAAGCCAGATCAACAAACAGATGAATGTCAAACAGAGCTGCTGGAGAGGACGCCCCTCTGAAGATCATTAACATCTCAATTTAAGCAGGATGACTGTCTCACTGAGTCTGACTGCAACGTCTGTCCGGCACGTCGGCGGTCGGATGTGCATTCATCCGTCCCCGGTGCCCTTGCAGACGTTTGTAGCTCCTCTGTCAGAACACATTAAAACCACCATCAAGTCCCTAATCCCGCCATTTGGATTCGGCGGGCGAGCGCCTACCTGGTGAGCCTCGACCTGCGCCGCGCCCCACAGGTCCGCTAGCCGCGGGTGGGTGGGGGGCCCCAGGCTGTGGATGGTGCTGTTGGGGGTGGCTTGGAGGGAATGCGAGGCGCTGTGTAGCCTGTGCTCGAAGGTCTGCGGGTCCAGGAGGAGAAAAAGTGGAGTCTCAACATCAAGGTGATTCAAGTTGCTCCGGGTAAGACGTGAAAAGGAATTACGGCACAAAGTTAAAGAGACACACGACAGCTGCTCCTCCTGCTGGCCGGGCCGGTGTATTACACGTATGTATGTCTGAATGGGCGCGCGCGACCTTGACTGAAGTTTGTCTTTTAGCTGAAAGTAAATCGAAACAGGCCTCAACTACGGAGCTGCTGTGTGATGCAGCACCAACGAAGACGCAGACGGGTTCGCAGTCGCCCTCGCAAGCATGAACGAAGCGACTGTCCATGTCGGTGACAACGTCATGGCTGCTGAACCCCAGTCAACAGCAGTCGCCTCTACAAAGTCACGCTTCTGAAATACTGGCATTTCATACAGCGATCAGCCATAACATTATGACCACCTGCTTAATATTGTTTGGTCCAAAACACTCTTGAGCTATCAAGGCCTTGATTCCACTCAACCTCTGAAGGTGTTGCTGTGGTATCTGGCACCAAGATGTCAGCAGCAGATCCTTTAAGTCCTGGAGGTTGTGAGGTGGAGCCTCCATGGATCTGGACTTGTTGGTCCAGCACATCCCACAGATGCTGGACTGAATTGAGATCTGAGGACCCTGGAGGCCGAGTCAGCACCTTGAACTGGTTGTTGTGTTCCTCAAACGTTCCTGAAGCGTTGTTGCTTTGTGGCAGGGAGCATTATCCTGCTGGAAGAGGCCACTGCCATCAGGGAATACCGTTTCCATGGAAGGGGGGACATGGTCTGCAACAATGCTTAGGTAGCTGCTACGTGTCAGAGGAACATCCACATGGATGGCAGGACCCAAGGTTCCCCAGCAGAACATTGCCCAAAGCATCACCATGTGTTCCCCAGGTAAGTGACGCACACACACACTCACCCGGCCAATCACATGATGGAAAAGAGAACCTGATCCATCAGACCAGGCCACCTTCTTCCTTGGACCATTTTTGACAGGTCCTGACCACCGCAGACCAGGAACGCCCCCAGAGCTGAAGTTCTGGAGATGTTCTGACCCAGTAGTCTGCCCATCGCAATTTGGTCCTTGTCAAAGTGGCTAAAATCCTTATCCATCACTATTTTTCCTGCTTCTCACACATCCACTTTTGGGGCAAAACGTCCACTTGCTGCCTGACATGTCCCACCCACTGACAGGTGCCGTGGTAACCAGATAATCAGTGTTATTCACGTCATATTAGTGGTCATAATGTTATGGCTGATCGGTGCAGATTCGTAGTTTTGAAAGGATGCACAGTTCCAGGGATGGAAAAGTCAATCGGAAAAGTTTCATCTCTGAATTCATGCAGCCAAAAGATGGACGAAACATTAAGTTTTACGATATTTGGCACGTGGAAACTTTTAACACTGCGTGTTTTGCTCCACTGGCGAGACGTAGCAACGGAGCAGAAAAGCTTTGCCCGCCTTTAAACCCACGCTGGAGCCAGACAAGCGTCAATCACCCGCATCGCCAGTGACTAAGCGGTTATTTAACAAACGGCTGCCTCTCTTGCAGTTGGAACTTTATTTTCCCGAAACGAGCCCAGTCACCGCCCACCCCGTCCTCCCGCCGCGCGTCGCCGCAGACGCCGGCGCCGCCAGACAGCCGGCTAGCAGGGCTCCGACGCTTCAACGAGCCAAAAACAAATGACAGAGCAGCTCCTTCCGCCGGCGTCTCAGCCGAAGGCTCCGGCAAGGAGGAAGACGCTCGGGTTCCTTCCAGTCGCTAATAACTAATTCTCCTTTTAGATGATGAGTCAGAGATAATGCTGCAGGGAACAGCTGGCGAATGCCAGATGCTTTCGAAAACTGACTGAGTGACGGAAAGGTTTTCATTCGTTAATGCAACGTAATATATTCGGCCGTCTTCTTCGCACGAGAAGCGGTGTAATCCACACAGGAAGGCTAACAAGCTCATTCCCATTGTGGTCGCGGATCAGTGCACCTTTTCTCAGACACGGTCGCCGACCTTTCCGAGTTATTATTTCATAAACCGCAGGTACTTAATGAGCTCTGAGACGAGCCAACACAAGAGCGGTCGGCGAGGACGAAGACGTCCCCGCGGGTGTCACCGCTCGCCGCGACTCACTTAATTCGCCGGCAGCCAGAGAGCCGGGCGTCACGCCGCCGGCGTCGGCCGGTGACACTCGGGGCAACTCGCCATGCCCAGGTGGGGTTTGACTCCACTGTTGCACCTGATCGCCGGGTCACCCGGGGCGGGCTGCGTCCGGTCGGCACGCTTGTCAGTACTGCTCGTGCATGCGGATGACGTCTCCCGACACGTTGCGGAGGAAAACGTCGTGCAGCCAGCGCTGCTTCCAGGGCGGTTTGCAATGGTCGGTCTGCCCCCCCCCCCACCCGTCTACATAAATGCCGTTTCTCAGCTCGCTGACTTTTGAAGCGTTGGCGGCGGCGGTTCGAGTCCTCTTCCAATTTGCAAGTCCGGACCTCAAACCCAGAAGTGTCCCTGCTCCGCCCACTTTTGGAAGTCCGACCGGGTGCCGACTTGAGGAAGCCGCGTATCCCAGAATGCATTAGGATCAACGCACGGATGATCAGCAAAGAGCGGCGAATGACGCGCGGCGAATGACGCGCGGCGAATGACGCGCGGCGATGTCGGCGACGGCAAACGCAAGACGTCTCTCCTATATTTAGTTGTTTTTTTTGTTTTTTTAATTTTGCTTCGATCTCAAACTCACCAACTCCCACAAACTCCCACAACTTTGTTTGCCGCTGTTCATCTTTTATCCGCCCGCTCGCTCAAAAAAAAGACTCATCTAAAATCTAAACCTCACATGTCCACAACCAACACATACATTAATATTTGAATTGATACATACATAAATGAATATATATTTATAAATGAAATATTTAAACACACAATGAGTTGTGGTTGTTTTATATGATTCACTCTGTAGGTGGCGCTAATGACGCTTATGCGCTTAGCACCAGCCGCCATTCACACAGAAGAAGAAGAAGAGGAACGCCGCTATTCCAAACGCAAGGAGCGCACCTGCCAACTCGCGGACTGAACTTCCAAAGTCTGCGAGTCTGGGCGTGCAGACTTGAGGTTTGAGAAACGGCCAAATTCTCATCACCTATTGGATAAATTGTCTCAAAATTCCGAGGTACGTGTCCAAACTTCTCGGAGGATCTGGTGCCACCAAGCTGCATCGAGATATCTCAGCTACTGGATGTAAACGCTGAAACCTCAAAGTGCTTTCCTCATGAACCGATCACTCAAATGCGTCGGCTTCCATGTCGGGCGCCACCTTAACCCTCGGTGCAATTAGGAGGACACGGTCTCGCTCGAGAACTTTGGCCTGCGGAGGAGATGGGCGTCAAACCAGGAACCATCGGATCACCGGCCGACCTGCTCTACCAGCTGCGCCGCGCCGCCCGATGATAAGCGAGGTTGGAGATGGAAAAAAGTCCAGGTTACTTTACAGGTGTGTCATGAGTGTGTCACCCCTGAAGGTGTCTGCGATACACCTGCGACTGACCTGCTGCTGCTGTTGGTACTGCAGGAACTGCTGCTGCTGGTACTGGTGGAGCTGCTGGAGCTGCTGTAGTTGGTTCTGTTGCTGCAGGCTGAGCTGAGCCTGGTGCTGCTGAAGGTAAGCGCCTACCGTGCCCTCGAAGCCCTCGCCGGGGGTCCCGCCTGCGCCGCTGCTGCCGCCTGAAACAACCGTGAGACGCTGACAAAGGTGCCGCTGTGCTCCAGATGTGGGGACTTTATCACATGATCCCCAGTTTACAACACAAAAGAGGACATTTCCATACTGGCCTTGTGTGCAGCACCTCAATTCACCCTGAAACAAGCCATGTCAGCTCCTGTCTATATAAGCGTCCCTTCTCTAAAGGCCGCTGTCTTCTGATTGGCTCCCAGAAGTCCGCTAATGTGCAGAACCCCGAGCGCTTTCCCAGCTTTCCTTCACAACTGAAACAGCATCGACGAAATCAATTGTGACAAAAAGTTGCGATGTCCAGAGAGCTGAAGGGAATTTTCGCGCAATGTCACAAATGCCTAAACGTTACCATGGCGGCCTACACGTTACCACGGCGACGGATCAGCCAAAAGCTCAAAAAAAGTAATTTTTCTACAAAACGGTGAGATATAAATCTACGTGAAAAGGAGCTCCGTGTATCTGCACTCGATTGCTCTTCCTCAACGACCCGGACGTCTGGCACAGTAACTGAATGTGAGAGTACATAGAGGGTTCAATTTTCAGGGAGGATCAAATAGTTTCAGAACATATGAATTCAGTTTCATAATGTCACATTCAGTTTCAGGTTTATAGAAATTCAGTTCCAAACCAATAAAGTCAATTTCAAATGATGCTATTCAGATTCAGTTTTTCAATGCAATGATTCAAATTAAACAAAACAAATTCAAGTTATGTGATTCAAATCCAAGTTTTTTAATGCAATTACTCAAGTCGAGCAATTCAAATTCAAATATAAATTATTCAAATTCAGTTTCTAGTGGCACACAAATCTGCCCATAAAAAGTAGAGGAAAAAACTGTTGTGAACAATCATTTCCAGTTTTTTTCCTCCTAATATTATTTTTATGCATGTTTAGCCGATTATTTTAAATACAAACACTGAATTATATGTCATAAACTAAGCAAAAGAGCTGTCGCGCCCCGTTAAAGGAGAACTTTGATCTTATCTGTATTGCCAGACATTTATAATTACGACTTGAGACTGCCAGTTGCAAAAAAAAAAAAAAAAAAAAAAAGCACTTTCATTGTCTGATTTTGCATCATTTTGTGTCAATTTCACAGTTTACACTCGTGGAATTCTCACTCAGCCCCAAACGGACAAATGCCTGCTGTTCCTCTCAGTCATTTTGGACCCGAAGCATAAAATTGCAGAGGAGGGATAAGCTTCGATGCTTACCAGCAGCCATAATGTAAGAGCCCGCGGCGGGCGAGGCCACGCCCGAGGGCTGGCTGGTGATTGGCTCCCAGGCGTCGGAGGACGATAGGCAGTACAGGCCCTGGGAGACGTAGGTGTGAGGCCAGACGTCGGCAGAGGAGTGATGAAGCACCTGGTCTGGATGGGAGGAAACCCGGAGGAGACGAGGAGCCGGGTGAGTCCAGTCGAAACCGACGCATGACTCAGCATAAACTCGGCCGCGGAGGGAGCGGCAGGAGCGGCTCGTTTAGTGCTTTTATAGAATTACTCACATCTCCAGTCAATCTCCAGCCACCGAGGACGACCGCTGCTGATACCGAGCAGCGTTATCACTGCATGCGCGCGCGTGTGTGTGTGCGTGTGTGTGTGTTTTCCCCACACGCGTGTGTTTGTCGGTGCCGCGTCGGATGAAAAGCACAGCGGCCGGCCCATATGGCGTTATTAATGGCGTCCTTGTGCTAACCTACAGGCCCCCTCGGGGTTTGGACGGCGCTCCGCTTTGCCTTAATACCAGCGAGAACTAAAAAAAGAAAGCGTTTTTCCGCCGCGAGCAGGCAGACGCGGCACGCGAGGGCGGCCTTCGCGGGGGCGGGCGGGGGGAGCGGGGGCGGCATAATTGTTTTTATTTTCTTGTCACCGTGAGGTCAGACGGGGTTTCCTCGTCTTGCTCCTCCCCTCCCGTCTTGAACCATCCAGCGAGAAGCTAAACTAAACGTCTCGGCACCCGCAGGCTGGAGCCACGAATCAGGACGTGAGTTGTTTTTTGTTTTTTTTCCCCCCCAAAACTGTTCTTGCCTCGCTCAACCAAGTGTGAAGTAAAAATCCTCTTACCCTCACTTTTTTTTTTCTTCCTTACTGCAGTTCATTTCCACACACAAACACGGCGACTAATCCTTTGAGACGGGGTAAAAAAAAACAAAACAAAAAAAAAACGTGCAGCGATACGTCACGCTGTCATTTGGATTCGTCATCTGGGTTTTTTTTTTTTTTTTTTTTTACGTAGGGGGGAGTCGCCCGGAGCAGCCGAAGGCGGAAATGCGCCACAGCTGTTTGTCGCCCTCCAAACGTCCTTGGGAGCCGCTCGGCGGGATGAGTGACGTGGCCGCGCGCTGACGTCAGCGGGCGCGTCCCGCACTCACTGAAGCACACGGAGAAGACGCCAACGCCCCGAGATCCCGGCGGCCGCGCGAGCCGCCCGGGACTCGCTTCCACTCACGCCTCAGCGCCCGCGTCTCACTCCTCAGCTGTTTGGCACGGCGTCCAATCATCAGGCAGCGGCTGATTTTTATTATTCATTTTTTTTCTTGTAAGATTTCACATGTACGGAAGAGGATTAGGGCCACTGAAGAAAAAAATATATATATAATTCTGAGAAAAAAAATCAGTATTCTGAGATTAATGTCAGAATTTTAAGTTTTTCTAATACCTAAAAAAAAAAAAATTCGGGAGGATTTTTTTTTTTTCATTTCTGAAAAAAAAGTTAGAATTCTGACTTTAATCTCTTCTTTTTCAGAAATGGAAAAAAATAAATAAATACTCCCAGAAAAAAAATTCCTTTGGTTTCCTAAAAAAAAAAAAAAAAAAATCCTCCTGAAAAAAAAAAAGGTTTTGTAAAAAAGTCAGAATGCTGACTTTTTTTCAGAAATGAAAAAAAAAATCCTCCCGAATTTTTTTTTCTTTTTTTTTTAGGTTTTGGAAAAAAGTCAGAAATCTGAGAATAAAGTCATAATTCTGACTTTTTTCTCAGACTTCTATTCTTTTTCTTCAGTGGCCCTAATCCTCTTCCAAAGTCCTTCTCTGCCAACACCGCTTTACTATGCTCACTGCGACTCTTACTGAAACAGTTTTATGGTCCAACGTCCCATCCAGGAACGCATCTCAGATTCAGCAGATGTCACCTTGTAAATAAGCTCGAAACGGTGCGAACGGGAAGGGGACAGCACTTTGTGGCGTCTGCTGTCATGTTACCTTGACAACACCAAAACATGTACAACTGTGGATTCTCATTTTGGTTTTAGCAGCCAAAGTCACTTTAGAGACCTAAAATTCAATAACTGATCGATGAGTTAACTACTTGGAATATTTGGACTTGTCAAAAAAAAAAAAAAAAGGGGGCAATAGTCTACAATGGGTAGCTATCGGCAGCTTTAGTGTGAAGGGCAGCAACATGAATTGAACCGATTGCTACAACAACAAATCACTCTAAATCCTGATGATGTCACGATTCTGCCGCCCTTTTTAACGTTGCAGCTCTTTCCCATAACCTCACCGTTCCCACGTGCGTGTGGCGTAACTCGTAGTCGCACCGGCGGGTCCAACATTCTTTCACGCTCCTGGACTCCCGCTTACGCTTCTGGACTTCTGGAGTTTTTCATAAAAACGTCCGCTAGAAAGCCGCCGTGCGCCTGGTCGATTTAAGAGCGGGACAGCCAATCAGCACTCGCTGACTTGGGGGCTCGCGCCTCAGAGCGTCCGAGTGGCGGATGCGCTCGTCCCGTAGACTGCTGCCAGCGCGTCGCTCGGGTGTCATGCGGCGGTTCGTGGCATCAGGGCCTCGCTTGTGTTTTCGCCGCGCGAGTATAGTCAGAATTAGATCGGCAACAGACAGCAATCAGCCAAAACATTATGACCACTGACAGGGGGAAGTGAATTACACTCATTATCTGGTTTCCATGGCACCGTTGATGTGTTAGAAGCAGGAAAAGTGGTCAAGGGTGAGGATTTGAGTGACTTTGGCAGGGACCAAATTGTGATGTCTCGACGACTGGGTCAGAACATCTGCAGAACTGCAGCTCTTGTGGGGGGTTCCTGGTCTGCAGCGGTCAAAAGAGGTCCAAGGAGGGCTGGCTGGTGTGGCCTCATCCAACAGACCAGCCACTGGACAACAAATTCAATCTACGGAGGCTCCACCTCACAGCTCCCAGGACCTCAAGGATCTGCTGCTAACATCTTTGTGCCAGATACCACAGCAACACCTTCAGAGGTCTAGAGGAGTCCAGACCTAAGGGGGTCAGGACTGTCTTGGGGGCAAATATCAGGCCGGTGGTCATAATGTCATGTCTGACTGGTGTATCATAATGTCTTACATGCTTCAAGGTATATGTGGGCTGTACTTTAACTACTGCAGAATCAGGACAGCACCTGCATCGAGAATGGCCCCCATTAGCTATGCAAGACTTCCCAAATCCACCTGACTTTACGACGCCCAAGTCAGGGTAAAAAAAAACAACTCTTGTCTGTCGCCACCTTAGAGGAAGTCCTGCTGCAGAACTGCCGGCAGTACCTCTGCTGGTGATGCTCTCCTGGTTGACCTCGCTGAGGTGGGCCACGCTGCCCTGGTTGGAGCCGGCCCCCATGCTCTCGCCGTCCATCGAGTTCCAGCCGAACAGCGTCGCCTCGGAGATGGCAAACTGCTGCATGATGCCTGAAGCGCGTTTAAAAAAAAAAAAAAAAAAAACAAGCCGACGCTTAAACGGATGTTGGCGCGTTACAGGTGAGCCTTTATCAAGCTAGCTTAGATGCATTTTTCTCGAATCTCCCGCTCTTCAACGATTCTCTAAGCGGTAGCTAGGCAACCCTCGCTCACCCGCGGCAAAGCGCGCCTCCTTCTCGCCGTCGCTCAGGTCGCTGTAGGCGTCGTTCTCCATCCGCCTCTCCTTCTCCCTCTGCAGGTTGGAGTGGCCGGCGCCCCCCAGTGGGCCGGCGGAGGGCTTCCCCCAGCTCTGCCACTCGATCATGTGGGCCACGCGGCCCTGCGCCATGGCGGTGGGCTTGGTCACCTTGTCCTTCATGGAGCGGGTCACACCTGCAACGGGTGTGCGAGGGGAGAGGCGGGTGGTTCCCGGCAGCACACACACACACACAAACACACACACACGCACACACACACGCGCAAACGATTAAAACCTCTGCACCTCGGAATGACGCTGGGAGGGATGGAGGATGGGGATGGGAAAGTGCGTGATGACGGACGTGGTCTTCGGAGGAATGCGTGGATCCCAGACGCCGCCGTGGCGACGCCGGGCTTCATGGCCCGTGAGGATGGAGTTCCTGTGCTGCATTTTGCTTTTCCACATAAAAAAAAAAACAACTCACTGAAATACTCAGACGTGACTGACCCAGCTGATTAAGGGACCGGGACCGGGACGAGTCAGGCGACGGGAGCTGACCCCGGCGAGCGAGGCGCCCGCGAGCTCGCAAAAGTTTCTTGAGGACACGACTGCCGGCAGACTCATATTAATAATGAACGCTATTACTCATCTGCCGGTAAACAGACCGAATGAGATTCATTAGACTTTACGTAATTAAAAACGTGTCGCAGAGACTTAGAGAGGCGAGGGGTGGTGGTGGTGGTGGGGGGGGGCAGTAATCCCCCTGCGTCAACTGGAAGACGAGAGGGGTCCGCTGGCGAAACCTCCGCCCTATTAAGATGCAAATACGGGATTCTAAACAAGGGGACGTATTCACTGTGCCAAACACACCGAGGCGCCGGGGCCGATCAATAAGGAAATAAATTGAAATCAAAGAGCCGTGGAAAAGAGCTGAGAAAGGAGCCGCCGCCCTGCTGCAGGGGGCCGCTGACGGGAGAGGAGGGGGCTTCCCCTCAGACTACAAGGGCCAATCGCATTTTGGAAATCAAACACTCCCTGCCGAGCCTGACTGGGGATGAGATGTGAGGATGTGGATGTGGATGTGGATGCGGGGCTGGAGTCCTTAAAAGTCTCCAAAAAAAACAAAAAAAAAACACACACACACACACACACACACCGCTGAATCACGCCAGCCGACTTCGCTTACAGACGCCACAGAGAGCGAGACGGCGCCCAGGCGCTCGCCCAGGCGCCGCACTCCAACACCACGCAGCCCAGGAGCACCACAGCTGAAGCACACGGCAGCAGCACACCAGCGCGGCCACAGTACGACACACACACACACATAAACACGTTGTTTGGAGTGTAGCCCTATCATAAAACATGTGCTGTTGAATTGTAAAACGTCTCGGGGAAA
>CAAKHG010045493.1:0-12143 GCA_901007715.1 Dactylopterus volitans
GGGGGGGGGAGAGGGGCAAACAGCACTCTCACAGTTCACAAGTGAACTGGAATGAAGACGTGACATGGCGAGGTAGACAGATCACTCCTCAGTTTGTAAGCGCTCCACGGTGCCTGTCTGTCTGACAGGGTATGAAATCTTTAAACACCCCTACGCATGTTTGTCACATCTAGTAAAATATGCAACACAAGGGTGAAACTGAGCATGTGTGTGTAGTCGGGGGGGGAGACTTCTTATTGACTCTTCCAACTGAGCGATCCCGCTGAAATATCGCAGCCGGTGTTTGGATTTCTGTTGATGACTTACTCATATTTGGTGGTCTAAATATATATATATATATATATATATATTTTCCCTCCATCAGCTATAAAAAAAAAAACATCTTATCAAGCTACCAGATCCCTTTGAAGTTAACAGAGTGGAGTGAGACAGAGGAGAAATGCAGAAACCACATCTTAGCGTTAAATCCCCAGCAGGTGACGACGGGTTATGCTGAAGATGATAAGATTTTTTTCTCTTGAAGGCCCCTCGCAGGGCGTCGTCACGAGTGCGGCGGCGTGCATTTCGGGCCAGGTGATCTGTCAGATGGATGCTGAGAATACCACAAAAAATAAATTAATGAGTGAACAAAAATAATAATGTGATATTTTGAAGTTCAGCATTGTCGCACAGCACAAGATCGGATTCCTTTATGTACCAAAACTTTATGGACTGTGTTTAAAGAAAAACAAAACAAGCGCACTAGTTTGAGCTGGACATCTCCAGCGCGGCGATGGTGCCTTTTGCTCGAGTTAGCCCAAGTAGAAAATCTGTGCACTCTCTCTGGATGATTGAATAGGAGTAATGAAGCTTACTCGGAATGTGCTCTCTTCCCACTGCAGAAAACACTGGGATCTTATCAAGTTGTTTTTGTCCAACAGCACTATGATCTCAAGGTCTTGAGTGCTGGGAGACAAACAGGGGAGAGAGGTGTGTGCGCGCGCGCGCGCGTGTGTGTGTGTGTGTGTGTGTGTGGGTGTGTGTGGGTGTGTGTGTTTATGAGACAGAAGGATTTTAAACAGTCTGCCAGCGACTGGAACTAATTACTTTTTTGGTCAGCCGGCTCAGGGAAGACAGTTTTATTGATATGTGAAAATATGCAGTTAATGTGTAGCATTTTGATTCTGACATCGTTACGCCCTGCAGCGCATGCACACACACACACACACACACACACGCACGCACCGCACATGCACGCACACGCACACACACACACACACAGGGAATATGACACAATCTTTTTCCCAGAGGCTCCGTAATCAGGGCCTAGAGGTGGACTAAATTGAATAATATGAAGTTATCATGCGGTGATGCTCGGGGTAAAAAGTGAAAGAGTAAGATGAGCATAGGCGGTTTTGCGCCGCTTTCTTCAATCACAGGCTTTTTTTTTTTTTAATTGAAAGGAAAATGCTCATGGAGGCAAACGACCACATGCATATACACAGCTTACAGAAATGTGTCTGTCGCTGATGTTACAGCTAAATCACAAACCACAGAATATGAAACAGACACGTTTAATTCCTCCCTGTTATGTAAAGTGAAATTTTTTAATGATTTTTGTGTTTGTTTTTTTGTTTGTATTTTAACCGTCTTGCTTAGCATCAGGAAAGTCTGAAGCCACTTTCTGTAAGGCTCCATCCTAAAGCTCAACAAACTCTGCCTGAATTTCTCAACACAAGAAACAGTCAAATCACAAACCCGAGCCATCCAGCAGGCAATTATGATGACATGGCAATTATATTATTGACCAAGATGCAGCGATACAGAAGATTAAAACCTGCTATTTACAGCAGCACTGCCGCAGCTGTGGCGTAAAGCAACAAACATACAGATGAACACATCAAGACGTGATGGTTTTATGTCGTTTTTTTCTCTCTATGGAAATCCAATTAGTGCACCTAACAGGTGCGAACAATCCACACTTTGCTGCAGTTTTATTGCCGCGAGTTTTTTTTCCACGGGCCGCAGGATGAAGGTGTCCCTGTAAATCCAGGCTGCGTGCGTCTTGCGTGCACGCATGAATGACAGATCACACAGCGCGCATTTGATTTTGGGTCAGAGGTCAAACCGGCTTTCACAGGCCGATTGTTCCCTGCTTGCTCCATCGACCTCCGTGCAAATCAACCCTTTTAAACGTGGCGTCTTTCAAAAAAAAAAAAAAAAAAAGGAGGCCACAGATTTGGCTCACCGTCAGACCTATAGATTATATAACGGGGTCGAGGTTCACTTCACTTCATACAGAAAATTTGGCAGCGTGCAGCTCTGACAAAGGCTGCAGCTTGTGTGTAACGAAGCGCGGCATCATTACTCAACAAGGAAGGCATGGTTGTTAGCCGACGCGGGCTGCTTATGCTGCCTGCGGTGGTCCCTCTGGTTTACGGCTGAATATTTGAGGTTGTGGTCTTGATCATTTTATTGTGATCGCTGACATCCGGGTATGGATGCCCACTGTGAACCTGAAAAAGCTCTATGCGAGAGTGTCGTTAAAATTTGTTGCCCACTCGAACCCTGAAAGAGAGCGGCCATGGTGTTTTGGTGGTCTGCTACTGCGAGTGAGTCCAGGACCAGGACGACCGGGACCTGCCTCTCTGGTGTTGGATCTCCACAGTGTGTGTTGGTGCGCCAGGTAGCAACCCAACTAAATAGGACGCAGCTGCGGTTGCCTTATCTCCTCCCTAAAGGAGGCCAGCTGGATCAAACACTGACTGTAAATGCGGATTACTGTTGATTTTTCATGTTTTTAAAGTGCACTGCTATTTTTCAATCTAGCACTTATTGAAATTCGGCGTCTTGTGAATTGATACGTTGAACAGATCGCACCTGTCCGTTTCAGGGAAAGACGACGTGTACGAAAGGAACTGTAACCCCATAGCATTATAGTTACCAATGTTACATAAAATATAAATAAATATAACAACCTAAAAACATATGCTCAACGCTGGAGACGTGATTATCTCTTTCTTCTTCCTTGCGGCGCTTAAAAAATGGCGCGACAAACGAATGCGCCCAGGATAGTCGGGATTGACGACATCACGAGCAGCGCGATCGGCTCACCGCGACCACGTGAAAACGCAACGACAAGATCACTTACACGCTCACTTGGCATCGGTTCACACATCAGCCCTCGCGGATCTTAGCTGGGAATAGTACATGGTCGTTATCCGGATAAAAATGACCGGTGTGGCAACGGCTGGGTCGTCGCGTTCACACATGCCTCCCTCCCAGCTGCGAGCCGTGTAAGTGCCGGGATGAGGCTGCATGTGTGAATGTGCTTAAAGTGTGTGCACGTGTTTGGGTGGTGGCCAATTAATGTCGGTTCCTGAACCGCATATAGGCTTTGAAAAGCAAGATGTCTTTTGCGGGTTTTCTGGTGTCGTCGAGCAGTTTGAAAACCAACTCTGAGCAATTACATGCTTTGGCATCGGTTCACCTAAGTTAAGCATTTATCAGTATTTGTTTTCAGAAAATAGCACAACGCAGCTCACAGGTGGCTGCTGAGGTGCTTCATCTGTTTATTTGTTTACAGCGCCATCTATTTTTTTCCACATGACGCAGGTGCTTCTCATTAAAAAACAGTGCAAATGATGATTTAGGAGCAGATGATCATGTCCATATCTGTATGATAAGTCGCATACGTGTAAAACTAGACTTTTGCTCAACATTTCCAGCATCGGTTCGATTTTTGCTAACAAGGTTTTTAGCATATGCTTTTTTTTTTCTGTAATTACTTAGTTAAACTTTATGTTATTTTGACCAGTGTGTCTTAATTTGAAAATAAAAAAAATCCCTGTTCTCATTAAAAAAATATATCCATATTTTCACGAACCATTATCATAATATACCCCTTAAACGAGCCCAGAAAGTTGAGCTGGGCCACTTAACACATTAATTTTCAAATCACATTAAGAATTCCTTTTTAACAAATGGCGTTGCTCGGAACTAAGCAGCCTAATCTGGAGGACAGTTCTCTAATCACACTGAGCTCACGCTGTATCAACAAGCGCTAATTGACTCAACTGTAATTTAAACACATGCAGATCTGAAGAATTGCGGCAAAATATGAATTAGTAAAGAAGGGACTCCTCTAATGTGCGCGCTGCCTGGAGGTGCTATAGAGGCCCGCACAATGCTGCGTTATAATGGCTTATGTAGCTTGTTAATATTCAAGTTTGTATAATGTGCATATTTAAATTCCAATGTATAAAATGAGCAAGCCTAGTGGCCATATTTACCATTGTAAATAAAACAGCATGGAAAATGGTCAAATTATTCATGAGCAACATGTTTTTGAATATTGAATATTGTGTCCGTGCTGGTTGTTTTTTGTTTTTTTTTCATTATTGGAAAAAAAAAAAGGTGATAACAGTTGGAGTACTTATTGTAACAGACACAAAATGAATGAAATGCAAAATGGGCACATGTAAACACAAATATGAACATATTCAATCAGAGGTTTTAGGGGGAAATGACTTGACATTTTCCAAATTATTGGAATTTTATGGACATAACATTCCCTGGATTGGAAGTCAAACAGTGACATTGAGTTGTGTGAAATAGCTCTTTGTGTTGTGCCAAAATGAACCTGTCTATGAAAATAAATGAATGAATGAATGTTTGGAGACACCTTGTTTATTTCCTTGAGGGAAGAACCTCACCAAACATGCACGAGGCCCCAAGTTTGCATCGGGGAAGACTGACAAGTGACCACAATATATCTTCCTCCTCTTGCCGAGCGCCACGTCCCATCGAAACCGACACCGCGTCTTCTTTAAGCGAGAAAGATATTTCAATCATGCACCTTATGGAATCACATAGTGGCTCATGTTCCTCGAGGCGCAGTTGTTTGCGGTATGTTTTCATGATATCCCCACGGCACCAGTGCATGCTGAAACTCTAGTCAACGTCTACCACCTACGAGGACAGCAGGTATCGGGGGGAAAGGTTAAGCGTTGGCCAACTTTTTTGTTTGGCATCACAACAAAGCGGTTAAGTTTTTATTTGGAAAAAAAAAAAAAAAGAAAAGAAAGGACAGCAATTCAGATTTTGCACGCGCGGCTTGGCTGGACTCTCGGAAAACATCACGGCTTGCACTCGAGCGGTTGCGCAACGGTAACTGTCGGCGAGGCTTTCCAGCAGGAAGCCTTCAAGACAAACTCCACTCTGCTGATTATCCCGGACGCACAACAAACAGCGGGCGCATCCGAAATGTTTGAATAAATTTTGCAGTTAAAAAAAAAAAAAAAAAAAATGTTATTTGGATTTTGCGCATCACTGCATGCATGCAATGTGCAATATTTTTTTTTTTTTTTTTTTATATTTACATGCGGGACAAACAGGTCACCATATTTTCACTTACGTCATGGGGACTTCAGTACAAAGTGCGGCCGCCTCAATGTCAAATTAACGCTGATAGGCGAGGAAAAGCCCATTCATGTTAATGTGCAAGATAAGATTTGTTGTGAAAATATTTTTCCAATCCAGTGGACCTGAGTTTATCTCGGCATCTAAGCTAACCTTCACTTTCCCCTCGACCTTCCAGTCGCTTTACGGCGAGCGCTACTCTTGTGTTGGTCAACGGGAGTTTGAAGTCAAATATTAACACACATGAAAAAAAAACCCAAGGGAGTGTCCTTTCGGAGCAAGGTCACTCACCCGGTCAGCGAATGCATCGTTACGTTTTGCAACTCAACATAAATTCAATGCGTTGTTTGCATTGACTGCGTCAGCTGGAGCAGTTTGACATTTTATCCAAAATTTTCGAACCGTTACTTAGAGTTTTCATTCGGTTGTTGATTCCTGGATTCTGGCATCTGCACGTCTACAGTGAGTCCAGCGCTCTTATCACCAACACGCTTGGGTGACGTTTAAGTTAATGCACTGCTGCCCACTGGTGAAGAAGAGACCAGAACCAAACGTGGCTAAATATCACATGTGTGGACATGAAGTATGCAGAAAGAATGGATCTATCTATAAAAGAAATGGATCTTGGCCTGTCTGCCTCCCTGTCTGGCTGTCTGTCTGCCAAAAATCTTGAGAGCCGCTCATCTGACCCACATCGAACCCCGCGCGTGTCCCTCCGACACACAAAGCGTTCAATATGAATAAATTTTGGCTGCTCTGTGGCGGTTTTGGGATGGGGTGACATCTCCATCGCGGGAAGCTGCCTGTCCCGCTCAGCGCTCGCAGTGACGCGCTCAGGCCCAGTCAGCCAGTCAGTCGCACCCGGTGTTGGGCACGTCACTTTAAAGAAGTAATTAAACACGATAAAAAGTAACTAGTTACCAGGGAAAATAACTATTATGTTACATTTTTAACATTTTTAATTTGGATCCTCCTTCCAACCCCTTTACTGGAAATTTAAATTCAACTTTGCAATGAATTATCCATAATAAAACTGCACATTAAATATGTTACATTCAGGAAATCGAAACTGGATAGGATAAATTTTAAACAGCAAACACTGTACTATTCTATACGATTTTAATGTTGCTGTGTGACAATGTAAGACAAACCGACATGGAGAATCGCTTTATTTCTAGGCATAATCATATTTCATGTTGACATGCTTGCCTTTTATCTCAATGAGAGAAAATGAATGTCTGTACTTCCAGTTCAAAAACATCATCTTTACGTCCTTAAACGCAGCCAGGTGTTTTTGGCGTTAAATCTAAGCAGGTTTTTAGGACAGCGCTGTAACATCTTAAAACGTGATTAGCGCACAAATCTCACAAGCATTTTAACATATGCTCAAAGCAAAAACTATACGTGCTGCGTGGTTCAGGGTGCTGCGTTTGCTTTATCAGGGGTTGACTGTCTTTGTCGAGAAAATGTCCGACATCCAGTTCAATAAAATGTGAACGATGCACTTGCAGGTTTAATATCAACATTTGTGTCTACAAAAAAAAAGAAATCATTCTCTACAGATATTTAAATAATACCAAAACTGTCAACAAGCAAATACTGTCTGCATTTGTCACTTCCAGGCTGGATTCCTTACTATCAGGCTGCCCAAACAATTTACTTAAGACTCTCCAATTGGTCCAAAATGCTGCTGCACGTGTTCTTACAAGAACCAGGAGAAGAGCTCACATGTCTCCAGTATTGGCTTCTCTGCACTGGCTGCCTATAAAATCCAGAACAGAATTCAATTCTCCTTACCTACACAGCCCAGATATGCCATATTACCCGACCAGAACACTGCGCTCCCAGGAGGCAGGCCTACTTGTGGTTCCTAGAATCTCTAAAAGTAGAATTGGAGGCGGAACCTTCAGTTATCAAGCTCCTGTCCTGTGAAACCATTTTCCAGTGTTGGTCAGGGAGGCAGACACCCTCTCTACATTTAAGAGTAGGCTTAAAATGTTCCTTTTTTAACAAAGCTTATAGTTAGGGCTGGCTCAGGCTCGCCTTGGACCATCCCCTTGTCATGCTGCTATAGGTCTAGGTTGCTGGGCGACCATGATGCACGGGGCCCCTCTCTTCCTCTCTCTCCCTTTTCCCATCCTCTTGCTGATCCATCCCTGCATGTTGCTAACTTAACTTCTTCCCTGGAGTTGTTTCCTAGTCCCGCAGAGACGGAGACCTTTATGACCACCACGGACCCCCACCACTGTTAATATTACTGTAGTTATGCTACTGTGCATTCCTTTTCCACCCATCCCCCAACTCTTCTTTCTCTCTCTCTTTCTCTCTCTGTTAACCCAACTGGTCAAGGCAGATGGCTGCCCACCTCGAGTCAGGCTCTGTTCAAGGTTCCTTCCCGTTAAAGGGGAGTTTTTCCTTGCTGCCGTCGCCAAGCGCTTGCTCATGGGGGAACTCTTGAGTCTCTGTAAATTAAAGAGTACAGTCTCAACCTGCTCTTGTTGTAAAAGTGTCATAAGATAACCTTTGCTGTGATTTGGCGCTATATAAAATTAAACTGACTTGATGTTGGCATGGAAACCTTTCAAATGTTTGATATATTTGTAGATCGTATTCCACTTGTACATTTTTCAAAAATTTTTATTTAATTATGTGTGTGGGACATGGACTATTCTATTAGTTCAAATAAAAAGTTCTATATCAAAGTCCCTCGGATCAGTTCTGTCTGTCTGACAGAGGCCGTCGCAGTTGTCGCATCTACAGCGTTTAAATGTCTCACCAACAATGTTCCCAAAAACCATCTGAGTTGAGTCTCTCTGGGAACCGTCGTTTTTCTCTTCATAACTTGAATTTGACAATCATTTAAAATGGACTGGACAGTGTCTCATTAACTGAGCTCTCCATAAGTTACAGATATTCATATCCTTAAGTTTCTGAGGTACAAGGTGCAATCTGGCAGGTTGAGCACATCTGGAACGGCCATCAAAAGAATATTGCGGCTGTTAGAGAGGTGATCATCTCTCTTGTGGCTGCCATTTTAAGGAGCTCAAGGCCCGTTAAATGTTTATATGTTCCAACATTTTTGGCCATTTTTGAGATGGGTTTTTTTTCTTCTTCCTTTTCTCCATTATTTTGGAAAAATATTTTTTTTATTTCATGTCACTTTTTCGAACGATGCACATTTGTCTGTTTTGCATTGCACGTTTTCTTATTGTGCAAACAAAACTTTATCAAATTGTTTGCTGGTTAACATTTCTTGGTGCGAGCTATTTCTCTGCGTATTTTTTAACAAATTGGACTTCTGAAATAATTATTTTCACTTAAATTTACCGTATTGATGGCTAATACTTATTTTGTCATTTATGCTCGTGTTTTTACCACAATCGCCAATGCATACGGAAGGCTACGGCCATGAAATCCCTAATCATGTGTGTGCAGGGTGAGACATTATGATTGACACATGACATGAAATCTGTCTTGCAGACCATCTTTGCATATACCAATGTGAAGTTAAAATTTTCTTCATTTTGTGTTGATAGGGAGTGTTAATACACGAAATTCTGGATTTAATGCATGCAGAAGTGCTATCTTATCTGTGTTGTTGATGCTAACATGCCTAAAGACAACTAGTCAGGAACTGTGTGTAAACACTTATCCATATACTTTGGATTTTTTTAATATTGTGTATAATCAGGTAATCGATAATCACCAAATCTTGTGGTGTAGAAACGCATCCCTGCATTGGGTCAGGCAAGAGTTTGATAGTTATTTGCCAGATCTCAAATGTCATGTCAGCAGTTCGTGTGATGACGACAATAACAGGCCGACTTTGTAACATGTGGCTTGATTTGTCTTTTACTTTTCCTAATTGCATAATTCTGAAATGTCGATTTTTCAGATCCTGAGTTGGAAACATACAGCGCAAGAAAGTTGGTTGCATGATCACACCTGCAGGAAATGGACAGCACTGCGTTTGCGCGTCTAACTTTGGTGACGTTCCACAATCTCGGAACGCCGCCAGCCGGTCTGCTCCAGGGAGCATCACCTGGTGGTCGCGCTGGAGAAGAATATAAAATCTAAAGCTCATCCATTCACATGACATGAGGCCTGGATACATTTGAGGCCATAACATTTTCATGTAACATGCTGTTCCTGTGGCACTGACCGTGGCACAACCACATCACGGCACATTTACTGTAAGCAGTTATGTCAGAGGACATGAAATCAGCCCTTTTCGGAAAGCTTTGTTTTGAACAGGCATTTGCACCGGTATCATAAAGTTACGATTTGCCAATGCGAGCGTAGATGACAAATTTGAACTGAGACTTAATGCGTATGAGCTGCAACAAAATTCTGCAAAAAAAAAAAACCAACAAAAAAAAAAACACAAAAGCGTTGGCATATGGCACTTGGGGCAGCCGTGGTGACAACATTAGCGTGATAACGCGAGCGTGTCAGGGCGTTTATCATGTCAGGGAACAAAACCAAAACAAATAAACACCTCAGCATGTCCACTGAATGTTTAGGATGTACTGTTTTTTGTTGTTGTTTCGGGTATTCATTACAAATGAACACATGAAATGCAACTTTTTATAGAACGCTGTCAAATCATCAGAAGAAACGTCACATCAGTTAAACCTGAGTGCATGTGTGTGTGTGGTTTTTTTTTTCCCTTCCAAAGCACATTAGCCATTCTGTCGTCACTGATTGTCCACTATGCATTTTTTAGCCTCAAATGTCAAAAATACATTTATGAACTCCTCATTTAACTAAGCTTAATCTTTTAATTAGGCACATTTGACTCAAAGCACAAGAATGCATTTCTATTAATTGCTGAAAAGATGAAAACAAACAACAGCACCATCATGGATTTGATATACCGAAAACGTCTGGGTGATAATTTAACGAACTGAATAAAGGACTATCAGTCAGACACTGACTTTAATTTTACACTAAGGAGTTACTGGATTTATTGATCAGTGGTTGTATTCACGGTTCATTTGAGGTAACAATGTAGCAGCACTGAGAAACAGAAGAAAGAAGCAAACCTTCTGGCTAATCCTGATGATTTCTTGGAGAGCTTTCATAGCCAGGACAAAAAAAAAGAAAAAAAGAAAAAGAAAGAATAATCAGCTCTGCTATTTTCACCCAGATCAGCCAACAATCTTTGCGGGGACATTCACTATCCTCACCTCAAGGCGCCCATGACACCACAGTTTAACCCTTAACTGGATCTAAACCCAATTCAAACCTGAATCTTTGGAGACCATCACTTTTTCAAATTGTCCTCACACTGACTGTTAAACAGTCAAATAGGTCCTCACCAACACAGCTGTGCACGAACACACACGGAGAGAAATGTTTAATCAGATATTCTGGAGGGGATGAAGGTCACAATGTCCACCGAGGGATTATCCCCCCCCCCCCAAAAAAAAATGTGACGCAGTGGTATGTGACAGAGAGGCACGCTCAATTCACAATTTTCACCAAAAAGTCGGTAATAATCTGAAATTTGATTTAATTTCAGTTGTACGTGTGAGAGGAAAAAATGAGCATTAGTTTAATATTCTGATTATGTGACTCACACGGTTCTCTTGAGGGCAGGAGTTAAGATTTCCAGGCGAAACTGCACCAGGCTTCAGAAAGGGAATCAACTTTTGCACTTCGATATTTGTTTAGAGAAGAAGACATGTTATCCAACAGGGTTAAATAGATGCAGGAGAAATGTGCTTAGACCCAAAATAGTTTCAGTTTGGCAGCTCTCTCACTTTTGACTTAACACGTTTCTCTCGCTCTCGCTCTCTCGCTCTCTTCAGAGGGAGGTAAGTCTCTTACGATTTTACAGTGAGGATTTCATGTGGCCTCAAATAGTCTTTGCCGACCAATTAAATCATCGCGAATTAATCATAAGCCATAGCTCTTTACAGGTTTGCCATCCTCTCCTGTTGATCGATATCAGAAGGGTACTTTAGAAAAGTAGTCGCCCCTCCCCTTACTGCACTTTATTTTTAGTCATCCAGAGTTGCACCACCCTCGAAAGCTGGGAGAACATCTTGAGTGGTGACAGGAACGCTTTCTGATGATATCTAGCTAATTTCTAAACCAATCAAGTCATTTACCAATTACTAAAATTAATGCTTCAAACTCCATTAACATGATATATATGTGATTTGCTGTTTCCGTGAATCACTTAACCTCTTACTAATTGTTTTCTTGAAAAACGGTAAAATGTTTGTCTCGGGTGAAATCTTATCTTGGAAAAAATGAAGAGGTAGTGTGTGTGTGTGTGTGTGTTAATGGCCAAACGCCTTTTAAGCTCCTGATTTAGCTCATTTGCACTTGTCTCTCTCTCAGCGGAGGCAGGATGGTTTGTGGTTTTTGGAGCTGCTGCGCATCCTCTGATGCCGCCCATGTGCCTACAAACAGTTAAAACCGGGCCTTTGCTGAGGTTAATCCACACAGCTCATCCGTTACACAATACAATATGGGGGGGGGGAAAAAGTCAGGAAACAGTAAGTTTCCTGAATTTTTCCAGCGAAGAGGTGGCTTCAGGCAAACAGACAAAACATTGTTTTATCTGGTAACGACGAGTAAAATATAACATTCAATACGCTCTTCATTTTTCTGCTACTCCCAGGACTCAGTTGTGCACCCATGTATGTTTTCTGCGAGTCTGCAAGTCCCTCTAAAACTACCTCTAGAATTATTTGTTATTTTGGAATGGGGGGGGGGGGGGTTTGGGGGGG
>CAAKHG010045494.1:0-23522 GCA_901007715.1 Dactylopterus volitans
AACTTATTTACCTCCTGTAAAAATCCTGCAGCTCTTCGCTTAATGTTCCATCGGAGGTGTGTGACTGATGCAACTCTTGCCGTGATGTTTTTTAAACGGTCAGTTCATGAGTACAAAATTGATATGAATTTTTTTTTTCCAAGAGAGCTGTGTAGCCTTGAAAGAATGCTAAATGTTTCTGGTTTCAAATATGAAATTTTAACGCTGTTCTCTCAGTAACTGATTTTGGGTAATTACATCAAACTTAACGCATGTGTCAAATGCAAATGAATGACTTCTCAGCTCGCAGGGAGATGTAAGAGGATGGAGTTCGGTTTGGTCATTGAAGTATATTCTTTTTACTAAAAGTTGTCAGAATGCTGCTCAGCTATGACAGATGAAATGTTTGGGGTCATTACAACTGTCAACGCAGGACGGGTTTGAAGATGTAACCAGCCGTCATAAGTAAGTCAGACAGAAACATCAAAGAGGAGAAGCCAATCATTCTGCCTCGGAGTTTCTCTCCCGCCTGCCAGTCTGTCATGGCAACATCTCTGAGCATTAATCACTCATCCCCAGTCAAAGCGTTGATGTGTATGGTGGCTCTATTTTCGTCTGCGACCAAAACACTGTCTGGCTTTAATGTTCAATTTTTACAGCTCGGCGCCGTCGCCATGATGTTCCGGCGCTGTGCTCCTCTGACATCCACCTCCGCTTTGCAAGAGCCCCAAACTTGCACGGCAAAGACTGCGGCATGCTAATTAATGTCTCTTTGTTTTTAACATTCTTTTGTTTTCCTGGACTTGTTTGCACGAGCGGTAGCGGGAGGTGACAGCACCTAACCGGCGTCCTTGGGCCTTCACGGCGCCCCACTGAAGTTATACTGAACGCGTTGCGTGCATCTGCATCTGCATCTGCATCTGCATCTCCGCGCTCAGACGCTATGGAGATGCTCCACATTGTCACAGCCACCCCTGATCCAATTACTCTAATGTATATTTCATCGTCTTACTTAATGTTTTTGTATACTAACGTCACTCTACGCTTTAAGGTACTTAATGTATTATTCTGTTTCTGGAAGCTCCATTATAATGGAGGATTTTTTTTATTTATTATTTATTTATTTTTTTTAAGGAGGCTGGTTTTGATGTGTGACTCTACAGGGGATGCGAGTTGTGTGCGCGTGTGTCTGTGTGTGTGTGTGTGTGTGCCTTCCCGGCGAACAGTGTGTGTGAGCATGCGTGACGGGGGAAGAAAGGTGTGGGGAGGATGGGGGGTGACCACTGATTTCTGTCAATCTGAACCTTTATTCTTGGCGAGCCTCTGAAGACAGTGGGGTCTCGGGGTGGGAAAAATACACAGGGGAGGCGCGTTCAAAGCGCCGCCAGCTTTGTGACGCTCCTACGTCAGATCCTCCGCCGTTTGAAAAGTTCATGCGCGCTGGAAAACAACCGCTGGGAAATGGTCTTTGCAAACTCAATGAGAGTTTATCATCTCCACACAGGGACAGGCGCTGCTTGAGGTGGAAACAAGCCGCCTGTAATATGGCTCCGTCAGAAGTTTATCTGGAACCCTCCTTCCCCTGAAACAGGCAAATCTGGGTCCTCTTCAACAAGGTATCTCTCTATTAGCCTGCAGCCCCCTATCAACAACAACTCATGTTTTTTTCACCTGCTGGTGATGAAATGATCAGTTTCAGGCTAGAAGACGTTGTTTAAATAGGGAATTACTATCTATCAGTCTATGTAATTGGGTTCAAAGTGGGCTGTTTGGGTCAGTCAGAGGCTGTCAAATTGCCCTTATTAACTTTAACCAAATCATAGCTCAACAAAGAATCCGAGTTGGGCAAACTCGCCCTCAGCGCATTTCTCTGTGATTATCTTGTGGCATAAACTTTGAGCTACTGGAGGCTGGTTTGTTCTGCTACGGTGTCGATGCCGCAACAGAAAGAGAAAAAAAAAAAAAAATCACCCACAAAATCTCCTCTGAGCTCATGAACCCAAAAAAAGCAAAAAGCAAAAAAAAAAAAAAACATCCAACTGGTTAAGGCATAAAAAGACCCACACGGCAGCGATTTCCAGGACCTTGGAAAAGTGGGAGGAAATCAGAGATCAACTGCGCAGACAGGGGAACAAGGATAATTGTCTCATTCAGAGACCGGCGCCTGCAGGTAAGAGTGATTACGGAGGACAATTACGCCGTCCTGCCGGTGGGTGTGTGTGTTTGTATGCTGCGGAGGCCAATCTTTCAGGCGGGTCCCGGCAGCGGATTACAAAAGGTGTGGCCGCCGCGCGACATCCAAACGTGGCACATGAAAGACAAAAGTGTGGCCTCAACAGAGAATGTCTCAGCCCCCATTCCGCTACTTTGCCATCAATCTGACAGATGGCATGGGCCCGTCTGAGGCCCTGGCAATGAGGAGTGCAGTGGCTTCAAAGGCCCTCTGTAATCTGCAGGAACATCACAGGCTGGGAGAAAGTGACTGTCTCCCAGACACCCGCCCGACAAAGAGGCTGAGCGAGGCATTAATGAAAGGCAGATAAAGGGGATCACGGGCAGAGGCAGCGACTCGTGGAAGAGAGAGAGAGAAAAGAAAGAAAGAAAGAAAAAGAAGGAGAAAACATCAGGTAGGCTCGCCTTTTTCTTCGTTGCCTTTCTTTCTCTTTGAAAGAATCGACAGATAAATGGTCTCGCCCGCTTCTTTGTCCCCCTGAAAAACCCGGTGCACAGGCAGTTATTTTCAAAGCCCTCCTCCCCCATTGAGTCTGACTCAATTCAAGCTAAATGGTCAGTGCTGAGTGTGTGGCACAGTTAGTGATGATGGATGAAGACGAAGGAAGATTTAGGTTTTTGTTTTGTTTTTTTGGGAAATTTCACCAGTTCCTTGTGATTTTGGTGGCTTTTTTATGCAACCGTGGCCCGGCGCCCACTGTCAAACCCAACCATTAACTGCACGAACATGGTTTGTCGGTCCACTTTGTTGCATTGGCTCATTTAGAGAAAGGGACCTTCGTTTTGGACTCATCAGTTCCTCTTTAACTGCAGGTTAACACATTTTTTTCCCCCCCCCGGTGTAACAATGACGCCTGACAGCATCGATATCGAAACCCACAACATGCATTTCACTTTGTGGCCAACAGCCGGCTGACGTCAAGCTGGTCGGAGAACATTTGGCAGGAAACTCAGCAGAGCTTTTTGTGCTCCGACCTTCACTGAGGCATCAGTTATGGATTCAAAAGTTTGATTCTGAATGTTCTGCATCAGTGACGCGGCTTGACGGGGGGATGTGGACGGCTCGCAGGACCCCCAGCGGGGGCAACTCACAGGTTTACTGGAAGCGGTGCACAGAGTACGGACAGGTTCAGTGGACCAAGCATGGATCAGTCATAGTCTGCAGACCCCAACTCGGCTCAGGAGCCGGGGGATTTGTTAGCCGCGGACCACTCCTCATGTTGACTCTTTTGCCCTCTTTTCTGACAAGCCACTGGAGTGTGCAGGCCTGCCAGAGCCAGTAATGGCTTCTACACGCAGCCATACCCCATCCCTCAGTTTCGATGTGTAATACCACTTATTGCACCCAAACTAGGCTGAATAACTCCCTGACCTTGTATTTGTCAACATGCAGAAATGTTTCTCGGCGAGATATATGTTGCGGCTAATGGGATTCTGACTCTAATATGGATTAACCTTGCCTGCCAGTGCTGAATCCTCTTACAGTGAAATGCTTCAGAAGCTGCAGCTTCTTATTTTTGAGTGGCGGGACATGTTCATTTTTTTTTTCTTCCTTCATTTTTTTTTTTTTTGCGCATCTATTTTGGAGCCAGTCGGTGTTATTTTGATGTTTGAAAACAGACGTGGAACTAAAAAGAGAATGTTTTGTTTAATGCTGATTGCAATACACTGAGATAAACAAATACATCTCTGAATGTTCAAAAGAAGAAAAAAAATGTAAGTGAATGTACAGGATCAGCGGTTCAAACAACAGTTATTTTAGCAGGTTGTGTTTAGGTCTTTGATTATCAGACAGTTTGGCATGCACAGGCCCAGAAATATGTTTTCACGGCTGTTTGGTGGTTTGTCATAATATTTTGACCACGCATTCATTGTCTGCAGATGAATAAATGCACTGACTTTGTGGATCTTATGACATTTTGTCAACAGCGGGTTGACATTTGTACTTATGAGGGACACTGGTCTCAACGACAATCAGACCCATAAATAACGAAGGTCGCCAACAGACTCTCCTGCTTCGCACTGGACTGATTGCAATGACCTGTCATGTCACTATTTTCAAGTCAAAATTAGAATCTCCTGCGATACTGTACAGATTTGTGCAAATGACGGAAAATCCCATCAGGCTCGGCCGCTCTCAAAGATGGAGAACGTGCTGAACGGGACGCCTGCTGAGCGAGAGCATGCTAGCTAGCGTTGTCACGGCGAGCCTGTCAGCGCAGGCCAGACTGTTTAAGCACCATTCACACGGCCGTCGACTGAATTAAGCTTTTACATACATGCGCTGAGCAACAACGGCCCCTGCAGGCAGCGGCAGTAATGACGGGACGATGGCACATTTATCGCAATTCTGCCGCTGTGTCAGCGGGGGGGGGAGAGGCGGCACTTTTGTCACATTATTCGAAGGGAGAAACCTGATTTTGACGCGGGCCCGGAAAGGTGAAATAAACGGCTGTTTGGTTTCATTATGGCATCCTGGCCGATTTCATCAGTGTTCGTGATCATCGAGACTCAAAGCGGCTGCGTGTTAAAAGGCAGTTGCCAGCCACAGTTTAGGAGCCCACTGCTCCTTCGCTTTTCTTCACCTCCTCCATCGACGCCTACTGAGAATTCCGTACAGTAGATTGGAGTCCTGCGAGGAGTCACGCGCCGCTGGTGAGAGAGCCGACCTGCTCAGCTCAAATTGCATCGCGCAAGATCAGGTATTTGGGACAAGTGTTCCAATCAAAATGACTCTGCAGGTCAGAGAGTTGTGTACTGGGGGTTTTATGTAACGCAGCCTTCTGTTAATGGAAATTGCCGTGTGGCGAGGGTACTGGGAATTCATCTGGGGAATAAGTGCCAAGCAAACCCCCGCCACCTGCCCCGCCCTGAAATGATGTGCCTCAAAATATGAAAAGAATAACACCACTCACCACTTCTGGCAGACGCAAACAATGAGCTAAAGCCGGACGGGCCACCGCCGCGCTAAACTTACAGCAGTTTGAGCCTCTGCAGACGACAAGAGCGGCCGTAAAGCTCTGGTTTTGAGTGTGGGCAGCATAAAATGTCTGGGTGTCAGCTGCTGTCGCGCTTTTAGCTCAGCCAGATTCCTGCGCTCCCCACACACCCGAGCGGGCACACAGAAGTCATTCAAGAGTTGTGTAATTAGCTGGAATTTAATTAAAGGCCAATTTGAGGAGAAGGGCAGACAAAAAAAAGGCTAATTAGAGAGACTTGTTAAACGAAACGCTAAACAAGCTCAGTGTCACCATCCAGAGCGCTAAATTACACGGCAAACCTGGCTCCACTCGCCATGTTTGCAACCCCCCGTTACTGTAACAGTTGCAATGGAAACGGTGTATTTTTTGGGGATAGATTTTGCTCAAGCACCGCACTACACACACACATGCACACAGACACACACACGCACGCATCTCTCTCTCTCTCTCTCTCTCTCTCTCTCTCTCACATCCTGTTACATTTATTTGAAGCGTTTCTTTAATATAGAACTGCAACTTCACTTTGTGTCACATTTTGCTGACACTGGGAAGTGTCTGTCTGGCAAAGATGAGATTTTTTTTTCAGCACGGGACCAGTGTGTTTATTGACTTTAAAACTGGATTTCAGGTTCGAAAGGGTCCATACAACCCCCCCTTTTACTCACGGCTTCCACATCTCCAGTTTACTTATGAATGATAAATTCAAGGTTTAGTTAAACCCTTAAACATGTCACTGAGGCATGCGCATATATACAAATAAAGCCTTGCGCATAACTTTTGAAAAGTGGCAGTACTGGAATTTTCAGTTGATTTATGATTTTTCTAAAAACGGGCAATATTCTCCGTGTAAAGAATTGCCATTTTGGAGATGCTCAGACAGGTTTATAATGAGTTGCAGAGAGCCAGTATGATTTACAGAGTCCTCTAAAGATGGCTGCTGGAGCACAGCCATGAGCACCGTGATTGTGGAGTTCAGATGAAGATATATGGCTGTTGTGTGTAATTCAGTCAATGTGGAGATCTTGGCAATTTCCAAACAGCCTTGGCTTCAGGAATCTCTCAGCGCTCATTAAAAAAGTGGTGAAAATGTGAGACAGCCATGAAAATAAGAGCCAAGCAGACATTTGGCCAAAATGAAAAAAAAAAAAAAACAGAAAAAAAACAAACAACATCAACAGAATTCTCGTGTTTTTGAGGTAACAGTACGTGACCTGTCGGGGAAAAAAATAAAAATCAGCCTGGCAGACACTGGTGGTGGACTTTTAAGACCTCCCCAGCAATTAAATGAATTTAGAGGATCACATCTTTAAGCAAATGATGAAAAAAACGATTACCATCTGTGCGTTTGAGGAGCTCTGTGGCTGCCAAGCCTTTTGATGAGGCTGCAGTTATCCAACAGCTTTAGCATATGTTGCTGTGTCGAGCTGAAAAGCGAGCCTAAGACATTTCAACCCCGTTGAGAGATTGTTTGAATCTGAGGTTAACCGGGATCTGCTGCAGCGACGGCTGCGGCGTTCGGATCTGCGGCCATGTCAGCAGCTCGCGCGCCGCTCTTTTGGAAAAAAAAAAAAAAAAACCTGGTGCCTTTAACCGCCACGCCCCTTCAAATAACACACACACGCGCGCAGGCGAAAGCTTGTGCACTCAAAACAAGAGATGGAAGGGATTACACGTCTCGGGATTACAGTTAAATTTTCTAACACTGGTCTGCCGAGACTTCACGCAGCGTTTGATTTGTGTATTTCTGGAACCCGACGAGAGAAACGTGATCGGGAAAATAACTGCTGAAGTATTGTAACATTTCAATTTGCAGTAACAAATCCAAAGTAATCCACGGTTTCCTTTTGGAGGCTGGATGTCTTTTGGGCAAATAATTGCTGGAACAACTGTGAATAATCACTTAATGCTATGAAACTGGACCAACTCAGTGCAATTCCGGCCATGTGCTGCATATCACACTGTGAAAGTGAAATTTCCATCTTGACGGTCACAATCGGTGGGCGGGATGAAGCCGCCCATCAGCTTTCCCTCAAACATTAACATTTTCGATGGTGCAAAATGAGAAAAAGGAAAAAAAAAAGAAAAAGCCATCAATTCTGGAATCCCTGCTCCTTCAAAGAAGCTTTCTTTTTTAAACTGGCATGACCTTGTTTCCTTGGGAGTAAGAGATACAAAAAGCTGGAGGGCTGTGCGAGGAAGAGGCGGAGTGAAGGAAGGAGGTGTGGGTGGGGGCACAGTGGAAGAGGTGGGGTAACTTCAAAACCCACATCAAAAGGAATAAATAATTTTTTCTGCTGTTTTTGTTGTTGTGATACGGATCGGCAAAGCAGCAAGTGGCAAGCAGGAAGCTTTGATTTGAGGCAGCCTTCCTGGAGAGGGCTCCTTCGGTCGGCAGCTGAGCGGAGAGAGGTAAGACGTGCTGATTAAAGTCCTGTTTGTTTTAATCTTCCCTTTTGCCCAGAGTCGGTCCACAGAGAGGGAGAGATCCTGCTGGGGGAGGCGGGATGATTCTGCTCTCCGGGGGCCGATTCTTTCGCCCTTTGCGTTCCTTTAAAAAAAAAAAGGGAGGCAACGTGTGCAGCATCCAGACGCCGGCGGAGAAGGGCGAGCGTAGGACGGAGGAAAGAGAGACGGCGGTCTGCTGTGGCGCCGACGCGTCAGGTCAAAGGGAATCGCAGATTACGAGCGTGTTATCCATGTTTTCATAAATTAAATCTCCTACATTTCTGTGTTTATTTCTTCAGAGGCTCGACAATCGGCCTGCAAACAACATAAAAGAAAAGAAAAAAAAACACCAGCCGGTTTTTCGACAATTCTATCACCTCGCCATGCAAGGACATGCTTCGACATCCTGTTCTGATTTCAAAAAAGGCAGTCAAAGACTGCAGGCCCGCGCCATCTTGGAAATGATTCCCTGTTATTATATCCACGATAAAGGTCCTTTAAGACACAGCGTAGCATCCTAGCGCTGAAAATGACAAAAACGTCCGAAAGAACCCAAATATTAAGAATCCTTTACATTTTCTTTTTTATCGTATCCACATATGTATCATCTTTGAGGAGGACAGAGATATGGTAGAGGCCTTCATTAAAACAAGATTCCCACTGAGCTGTGACTTAACGTGTAGCTGATATTTAGCTAACTGGCAGCAAACTGTAAACAGCCTATGGACATAATTGGGCAAATACCTGTTCGCGTATTGTTTTTTTTTCTCTTTTAAAGCCTCGGTGAAATATCTGGCTCTTCAGCTGCTAAATTCTCCACTAAGTTCACCAGCTGGTTGCTGCGTCTTTATGCCGTTGGGTACAAACATAGTTGTCCCAGCTGTGATCCAGCTGTCACCCCCCCTGTTAAATGATCTGGAAAGTTACTAATAGCTTTTATACAATTTTACACTTGACTTTTCCACGTGACCTCCGTACACTCGCTGAACATCCAGTTTCGGTCATGTGACATGAATGTGTGACTTTGGGGGAACACAAGACATCATCCCCAAAATGGCGACGCGCGCGGCCAGCAGTTGTGACAGAAAGGACTAACTTCTAAAATCTTGCTTTTGGTCGCTGAAAGTAGGTTTCAACCCATTTAACAGTTCTAATGCTTTAACAGCATCTCCTACACAACATTCGAAATGACCACGTTTCTTCAAAATGATATAAAACAAGTAAGGGGGGGGGAATTTATGATGCACGGCACATGTCACGCCAGCCTTTTAACCTCGAAACAGTCACAGAAAGTTCAATGTGACATGTTTGTCACACCAAGAAAAATGGCAATGAGCCGCTCAGTTGTCTGTTTTATATCCCACCAAATTTTCCTACGAGGAGAAATTGGTCTGGGCTCTTATGGGTTATGCTACTTCAGCAAACATACTCATTTACTCATAAAGATTTACTCATAAATACGCACGTTCTCGTTCCAGCATAAAAGTTCACATCTTCCTCTGATGGGTGGTGGTGGATCCCTCACTGACTCTTTCGACTGTATTTCTTGGCTAGTGACGTTAGCTTTACTTCTTCATCTGGGCTGGAAGCAGCTTTCAGAGTTTTCATTATCAAACAGAATATGTTTAATTGATACAATTGATAGGTGCAGATTTTTTTTTTTTTTTTTTTTTATAGAGACGGATATATTTGCATGGCTTGATGTTTCAAGTGTGGACAATTATGAAAAATGCATGCACTCATGCGGCTACACAACTGACTGGATGAAGTGATCACGCATGACCGCGTGATACTGACAGCTGGACGGGTAAGCGTGATCATTAGATGGCTTATGATATGTGACCGGCCTGTGACACGGAGCAGCTCCACACACCTTTACCTGCTGACGTGCTCATTAAAAGAGCCCACGGCTCCTCCTTTTGAACTGCGCAGGGAAGGAGACGTACAAAAGCGTAAAGGGGACCTCAAGCTGACAGCCTCGATGGAAAATGGCAGATTTTAAGGGTGCCTGCTGACAGAGGTCAGAGGTCATGTAGTGTAAGACAGCAGAGCAGCAGGGGGTGGGCCTGCATGTTGAATGTCATGGTTTGGAGACGTGACTGAACAGAAGAGTCCACTCGCTTGCTCTCTCTCTCTCTGTCTCTCTCTCTCTCTCTCACACACACACACACACACACACAAATTCGACTGCTTAGAGTAAAAAAAAATCAATGTTTGGAGCGACTTTCACCTCCCAGAACTGAGCAGCCTTTACGCAAACTGGAGGATAATCATTCCCGCAGTTTGCAGACGAGCAACACTCCTCGCAAGCGCCGACACGGTTGTTGTTGAAGCATCTGGCTCCCTCCCACCAGACTCCTCGTCTTGAATATTTGCGCTGTGATATAAGGAACCGGGAGATTCCAACTGATTTTTTATCAACTGATGTGTGTGACACAGACTCTTTGATTCTGACAGAAACCCAGTATTGGCAAAAGTGTCATCAGAATTGCTGAAAGAAGGAAACAGACTTGCTGAAACGCACATTGCTC
The DNA here is from genome assembly GCA_901007715.1 of Dactylopterus volitans. Classification (NCBI taxonomy): domain Eukaryota; kingdom Metazoa; phylum Chordata; class Actinopteri; order Syngnathiformes; family Dactylopteridae; genus Dactylopterus; species Dactylopterus volitans. The sequence goes on from CAAKHG010045494.1 coordinate 10,169, forward strand.
GCAGCCCTTTGTACAGTTATTCAAACAAAGTTGTCTCGTCGGATCTTATCGACATATGACGAAACAACGGGAGGCAGCGTTTTCTATCCCTGACAGTAAACAGCCGCTCTGTCCACGGGCCCGTCAGTGCTCGAGACAGAGCTCGTTAAGAGCTGACATCAAACGCTTATGGAGACTGATGATTTAAATATTGAATCGACTCGCGGCAGCAGGCAGACAGAGGAGAGCTGCTATGTGCTGACACTAAGACAGATGTATATTTTAGCAGCCGTTTCCCCACTAAACTGCCTAATGGCCTTAGGGAGGAGGCAGATGAAAGTCAGACCTGCAGATCTACTGGGACGTCTCCGGGGTTCGTGGTGGTGCACTGGAAAGTGGCAGAGACCCCCTTCTCCTTACCCACCCACCCCCCAAGCCCTCGCCCGTCCTCTGTCCCTGCCGCCGGTCCCCCTTTACATGCTGCTTTACTCTCAGGAGGATCAGAGAGGTTCCCCGAATGGAGGCCCCTCGTCAGGCTCCAGGCAGCGGGGACACTAACAAGCTCTAATGATCTCCAGCCAGGCCTGTCTCCATGCTCTTCCTCCACTCACTCACACCACAAACCTGCCGCGCAGGCGTCCACACACACACACGGTCGACGCCGCATGCACGTCCCATCCCGAGTCCCAAACCCGCCTCTGAAAAATGCACATGGCAAGAGGGAAAACAAACGCTGGCAGTGACAGAAACTCAATGACCCCTTTTCCTCGCTGCACTTCTGTGGCGCAGGGTGCTGTTGGCATGTCTGGTCTCTGAGGGGAGGCCAGATGTGAGACACTAGCAGGGTTGAGGATAATTGCAAACTGCTTTAAGCCTGCCTCTTATCTTGATGAGGCCATGAATGTCTTTCTTAGACCAAAGAAGAAGAGAGAGAGACAGAGAGAGCGAGAGAGAGCGGGGGTCTCACGTGCCGCTGAGACCAGGAGCGTCAAGGACATCTTGCAACTGCAGGGATGTTAAACTTCTGGCCCCTTTATCAACTAAAATTATAAATAGATGAATAATTCACACCTGGTTTAAAGCGTGCTGCTTTTAAGTGAAGGTACAACGGAGCTCGCGGGGCATCATTTTTAAGTCATCTAAGTCACCAAAATCAAACATTTTCGCCTGAGTTCAACAGCTGATTAAGGGAAGGGGACGCCTCCAGACTTTCACCGTGGCACCCGCAGACATATTTCCATAACAAAACCTGCGGCTAACATCGCAAGATGTGTTTGAGAGATGCAGGCTGCATCGCAGTAATTATATCACCCGTAGCTCCAAAAAAAAAAAAAAAAAATTGAGCAAATATCAAAATATACACATGACGAAAGTGTGCTTGATGTAGCGCAGACGCTGAAGTGGGTGAAAAAACACCGATGCAGTATTGCTGAGATGGTTTTTGACACTCTGCCACGTCTTTTTATTTTCTCTGAGGAGCTAAACTAACTGACTGACAGACTTATTGACCACTTTACTACTTACATTCCTACTTAATCACCGAAATCACTTGCTTTACTTTAATGCTGCGCCCACTAAAAATGTTTGCTTATAGTTGTCCAAAATATGTCCTTTTTTTATATCAAATATGCTTTCCATGACAGCCCACAATGTACAGTGTAATTACTCCCAGTTTAGAGTATAATTTGTTGAGCTAAAAGTTGGCAGGTCGGCGTGTATGTGCTGTAAAAGGGAACAATATGTGATGTGAAGGAATATTACATAACAATCTGGGAATTTACAAAAGATTTCGACTGTTTCTTGAACCGCCGGGAACCAACAGTTATCTCATATTACTGAGTTCTAAGTTTACTGAGCAATAAAGCTGTGGGTTCCCAACAGTTGTGCTTACGACTGGACATGAAATCGATAACCTTCCCCAGTTGGCAGTCCTACTGGTTTCCACTTAAGCTGTATTGAAAAATCTTTTCTTATTGCTTTCCTTCATCATTTGTCAATCCCAATACAGCTACATAACCCCGGACTGCAGAATTCTTCTGTGAGTACAATGCTGATGCCATAAGTACTTAAGGGTGAAATTCCACTACACACAGTAACTGCATGCATGCTGACGTTTCTTGCTGTCAAAAATCATGTATTTTCATTATCTAAACCTCTTCATTGTGTAACATGGTAGTTTTTTTTTTTGTTTTTTTTTCCAGCCATCGTCCCTTCAAACGATACTCAGTTTAAAGAAGAGAGCTGTTCAGTAATGTGATGCATTATTTTCAGCAGTGGGTGTTTTTGCCTGAATATCGTTTTTTCTTGCACTGATATTTAGTGATGCTTAGAGAGTATATGGTGCATTTGCCATAAACAACCAATTTGGTGAGAAATCGTTGCATCGTAAAAGGTGTGAACCTGCGCCAAAGTGCTCCTTCTTGCACATACACGAGACACTGGGCAGGACAGGAGAAAATTCATAGATTCATTTTATAAAAATCATCGTGCTCTTGTTGCCGGATCTCTCTGTGTGCATTTGGAGTAAAATAAGACGTGTTATGGTGCTGCTGTCGCGCTGCCAGCCTGCTCTCCTGCCTTCTGAGAGACAGAAAACAGTCGCTCTTGCCCACAAGAACTAAATCTAGTCCCTATAAAGCATCAAAAGGACTATGTGGATGCAGGCATGCAAACTAGAACATGCAAACTGAAAAATGCATTAGCCGCATATTGTTTAGATGCTGCTTGATGTCGAGGATCATAAATGAGTTTAGATTTAGTCCCGGGGGCGGATTGCTTCCCGTCTGTCTTCGCCGTCAGACACGGTAGACCTCAGACGCAGACGTGCATTGCGAGAGTGTCCTACGCATGTCATGAAACCTGATAATCTGACAGGGGAAGATGTCGGTAATTTTTTTTTTTTTTTGTTAATTTGTGTATAGGAATAAAATGCCATGAGTTTAGGCTTTTGCAGAGAGCTGGGGGCGGGACGCTATGGACACCCGGTGACATAAAACACAGAAACAAAAAAAAAAAAAAAAAACACAGTGGAGGCGAGTGGAATTGTCAGATCTTCCATTTGTTCTAAGAATATCAGAGGTATTAAACTGAATGACGGTAGTCGACTTCTTGCGCTAGGACCATGGCCCGGTTTGCGGCGCACTGTTTTACTACGTGTCGTCCTCTTTTATTGTGGAGTACATTCTCTTTGGGGAATAATGAGCATGAGGCGATCAGACAGCAAAGCTGGATCCACTCTCTGAAGTTTGTGCCAGAAACGCACATCCTCGTTAGACTGGTGCTCAGCTACTGGGAACAGAAAGCTCCCAACTTTGTCTGTGTGTGTGTGTGTGTGTCGTTTTTTTTTTTGTTTTTTTTTTGTGAGCCATTGTGTTTGCATCACTTTTCTAACCCCTAAACATGCAAGTGTATAATTAAGTGGTTCCAGAATATTTTCATTAAGTCAGAAATTGCCGTCCATTTCTGGCAAAGCAGCGTGTCTCTGCTCTAAGCTCGGCACACTTCAAAGTTCTCTTGAAACTTAGCTGTGTTTTTATTTCTGTCAGTCTTGAAGCCCGTGTAATCAACAGGGAATTGACTTGAAGGTCTTTATGGGTCCACTTTGAAATAGATCAGTACCGGCTTATATCCATCCTCACTGGATATGAGAGGTGTGGACATAAATTTCGCATTGGACAGTGGATGAAATGAATATGAAATTTCAACATTTTGATCTGAGCAATGAGAGCAGATAAAAGGCACAGGCCAAAGCGCATCTGAAAAAGGAGCTTACATTTTCGATAATATTAAACCTAAGTCCGCCTTTGATCTTTTAATCCTGCGCTCATAAGGTTGTGAGATAAGCAGGCATGACTAACGTCTCTTTCTAATAGACAAGAAAGAGCAGGGCCCACATAATGAGCTCTTTTACCCCTTTTGAAGACAAATTGGACTGAAATTCCATATTTAATGGATCCTCCTTTCAATAGAAATCTTTTTAAAGTCAGTGAGAGCGCGAGACGGCCGGTCACACTAGCGGCCCCTGTTAAGCTCGGTGCGGCTACCTGGCCTCGCTCTGGTCTCAAGTGTCCACGCATCGGCCTGACCTCCCGTCTCCGCCTCTCTGCGGCGTTATCGACGCGAACCGCTGCGTGAGCTCTTTGTTGCGTTTCTCCGATCGGAGAAATTAGGCCGTTTTATGATATGTGTGAACTGTGCGAGGAAATAGGGGAATGAATCGCAGTTTGGGGCTTAATCGCCAGTCAAAGCAGCGCCCGTTTGAACAACGCGGTCCCACACCACAGTCCGGTGGTTGTGTGACCATCTAGGCCCCCCCCCCCCCCCCCCCCCCCCCACCTCCTCCTCCTCGACCCGCCTCTTTGCATTTATGTCAGCCTGACTGACTTGTACTGACTTGCAGGGTTAACGCGAAACACAAGAAGTGGGACCCGCGTCATGTGCGTCACCCTGGCCGCCTGCGCTCTAATCGCGGCCGCAGATCTGACGCCGCCAGATGTGGTCACCCGCCTGCAGTCATACGCGCAAGACAATACGACTACACATGCAAGTTAGTTAAAAAAAAAAAAAAAAAAAATGATGAGGGAACCGTTGTAGGAAATGATTACAGGCCAAACACAGCATCTGACTCTTTTTCGCACCAAATTTCCCGCTGGTTTGGCGTGTTGTGTGTGTGTGTGTGCGTGCGCGCGTGTGTGTGTGTGTGGGGTTAACCCAGCTTGCGCAAAAAGGTGACGCAAGCTGCAGCTAAGGTTTTGGAGGGCCGTTTGCTATTTCGAGGCTATTTAAAGGCTAATCACGTTGTGGCCGGAGCTCCAGCCCCAAAAACGAAGCAACTTTGTATCATGGCAACTCGGGCGGCATATGCAAAATAAGAAATCCCCCCTCCTTGTTGCCTGCACCGGGACCTCCTCGATCTGCCGCTCCCATGAACTACAGATTTTTTTTTTTCATGCCAAAACTGCATGTTAACTTTAAGGGGCAGAAGCAGCTCACCTACCGCTCCAGCACCAAAACGGTCTTTCTGCCAACTTATCAAGTTAACGCTACCCGCGGCGTGTGGTTACAACAGCCCGGGAGCGGCTCCTGGAGGGCAAAGATCATTCGATGCATTCTGGATGCTGCAGTAGTTCTACATACCAAAATGAAATATCACAGCCCCGTCTCCTCTGTTTTCCTTGTTTCGCGTTGCACCTCTTTGAAAACATTTGTGCCTCTCTGGAGCACAAAGCAGCCCGGTTTTATGAAAAGGCAGACAAATATCTCGCCTGACGAAATGCTCCTATGCTTCCTTAACACAGAAACTGCGATATCCATCTTCTCACCCGAAGTCTTGGCAAGAAAGCGAGTAAATGTTTTCATTAAAATGTCAGCTTGCTCCAATGTATCAAAAGGATTTCCCGTCTCATTCTGAGCTTGTCTGGCTACCATATCAGCACTGAGCACCCTCTGAGTGGCTGACATGTTATCCTGATATGTGTGTGTGTGCGTGTGTTTGCTTGTATGACAACCAGGAATTTTCATTTACTGGTGGTGGCAGGAAACTACGGGGGATCATTGGGGATTCATCACTTGAAAATATGCCTGTTTGTCTCCCATTTAAATCAGCTGCGCACAAACATTTTAGCGAATCGGGGTGTTTTGGGCTAGTTTGATTTGTCTCTTCATTTCCCATCAATTAAAGCTGTTGTGATCAGCTATTTCAAGCATTGCCGAGTTACCCAAAACACGTCGGTGCAGGCTGAGCACTTTACCCGTGAAATGATCAAATCTAGCACACCTCAAAGTCGAAACCAAACTTAGATTTAAACTTATAAACTCGAAGCCGTCTGCCTGTCGGTGCCTGAACTCCTTGAAGCCCTGATCATTTTTGACATCAGATCTTAGTTTTTACTTCTGATCTCTGACCTTTGAAAAAACACAAAAGGTAGATTGACACTGTCAGCCTTTGCGGGGCCCAGCAGGGTGCCTGCGTCTCCTTCTCTCAGTCTAATCACCTTTTAAGCGCCGAAACCCTCCGTGCTCGGCTTTGTAACTTCAGCTGGCTAATAGTTTCTTCTTCTTCCACAGGCTGAGCTGAACCTTTAATTGAGTGGCGGTCGCTCTCGCTGCTCGCCGCTCTCCCGCTCCCGATCTCTCTCTCTCTCTCTCTCTCTCACTCGCTTTGCTTCACAAGCAAAGTTATTCAAATCGCCCTAATACTTTCATCTCGCATTCTCTTTTGCGCCTTTGTTATGCAACCGCGTTGGGCCCAGATGTAAAAGAAGGGAACCGAGACGGCGCGTTTGCTAACTCCGCGCATCACCTCCTCTCGCGTGCAAACTGGCCGGCCGTAATTACCGTTTGGGATGCGCGCGGAGGGCCGGGTGAGGTTGAACAAAGGCCAATTTGTTAAAAGCCCGGTCTTCGGGCCGAGGCGCGCCACAGAGCCGTATTCATACACAGTATTACACTTGCGTTTTTACACTTCTGACGGGCACTCTGTCGTGTGGCCGTTTTCATCTCTCCTTTTTGATGCTGGTTTAAGGGGAAGGCATTCATTGTCCTCCGAGGCCTGCAGGCATGTTTTGAGCCACAGAGAGTTAGTCAATGGAGAGTCGGGGGCCGGCTAAATGTCAGGCACACATGGCCACGCTCGCCTAGCTTAATGCAGGCTTGTGTCTGGCCCTTGTCCTTGTCCCCCTCCAACTCTGTGTGTCTTTATCCCTCTGTCTCCAGCCTCTCCCCCTGTCTCAGATGCACATGCCATCTGGTCTGGCTTCACATCTGTGGATATCCTGTCTACAAAGCCTGGACAGCAGCGCTCTTTATGCAGCGACTCTTTGGCACCTGCTAAGATTTAAATCACGTTACGGAGGCTGGAGAGGCAAACTCATGAATATGGCCGGCGCTAAACATCGCGCGCCGCATCGCGCGCCGCGATATCGTTTTTACGGCCACACGCCAAAATGCGGCCTCGCTTTGGGGGAGCCAAGAGGGGCTCCGTCATGGGGGGGGGGCATTTGTAGACCTGCAACAGAGCACATAACAGTTTCCACTAAAAAACAAGGGATGAAGCATGTGCCAGCCGCTGTGAAGTAAAGACATGTTGTGTTCAGGAAAGAAAAAAGAAAAGAAAAAATACAGATAAATCATTAATTGGAATTTATTTATTGAATGTGCTGAAATCTGCACCTAAATCCAGCGCCCCCCCCCACCTCTCCACCCCCCACATTTGTCTGATTGATGTGCTCTATATTTGGCCACGGCAGCACTTCGCTCTTTGTTCAATATGGGCTCAGTCACAGCAAGTGCACGTGTATCGGCAATGAAAAGCCATGGGTTATTGATGCACCCCGCCGGGATAAGTGAGTGAGACGTTTGATTCATTATACAACGCTACAATATGCAATATGGATCATCCCATATAAGTCTATTCATGGAGTTGTGTCTTAGTGAAGACGTCTTTGTGATTCTCAGAGCCAGTGTCCGACTGAATGAGTTCCACATAAATATATTTATAGATTTTTGTGTGCCAGTAAACTGCGCATCAAAAACAGGCAGGCACACAAAAGAATATTTTAATCATCAGATGTTTTGATGTGTACAAAACAAACAACATAGCAGAGCACGTTGTTTTTAAGCTCTAGTTAAAAGCCTAATCATTTTTTTCCTTCTGTTTTTTTTTTTTTTTTGAGCTGGAGGGATTTTTCTGATCATTTTTGAAAATATGCATGTTTTGTTTTTGTTTTTTTTAACTGATGCATACAAATTTCTTTTATTAAGTCGGTCGACAATTGAATGGTAGCAGCACAAGACTCTGGGCTGGGCAGAAAAGCTCGGAATTGTGACATTTCTAACATGTTGGAGGTCATTTTTTTAAAATCTGTTTAGTTATTTGCTTGTTAATTTCTTTGAGTTATATGAAGAACAAACAAAGCAGAATACTGGACCCCCAAACAACAATGGGAGCTCAAACTGAAATTATTCCATTGAACCATTTCATTGCTTAAAACAAACATGGCTCAACACATTCGGCCGCTGTTTGGACTTTTATTTGGGCGCTCATATACAGCACATACCTGGTGTCTCCTGTCACATCGATGTCTCCTCTTGTGCCCCAGTGATGCTACTTGACGTGCACACGCTATGTCTCCCCCGCTCAATCAGTATTCATCTTCCCGAGGACCGTTAACTCCCTTCAGCATCTTCCACTGCTGTCAGAGATTTTGCTCCGTTTGTGCTGAAAAAAAAAGAAAAGACTTTGTGCTGCATTGCATTCGCGCATGCTGTGAAGTCATAATCACGTTGCATGCAAATGACAGTAAAATCCTGCATCCAACCAGTTATCTTATTACAATTCTGCCAGTCACTGTTTGCATTTATGCACTCATTACTTATGAGGGAGGCTCTACTTTTATTGCCGTTAATATATAAATGCGACAGACAAATATTAGCAGCGTTCCTCAGTATAAACCAGCACATGTCAACAGCTTCACAAATTACAGCCTCCGAGAGTGACCATGGAAATAAGTGGGCTCCACTGCCGAATGGATTTAATAAAAACAGACCATTATGGCAGCTGCAAAGGGAAAATTTATAGCGGGCATTAGTCGCATTAGTCGTATTGTGGACCGAGTAAATTGGCCAGCAAATGTAAATAGAATCCATCAGTGGCCTGGCCGATGCGAGGCGACTCAACGCGATGTGAGGCGATGCGATGTGAGGCCGACCAGCCACGTGGGCGCCTGCCTCGGCGCTGCGACGCGAGGCGCCGCATCAAGTGAGGAGAGAGCTGCTCGGTGAGCGGATGAGGCATCACGGTCGTCCGGCCGACTTAAATCGAAGACGCCGAGAGGGAGAGATGAAAAGATCTTTATTAAAATTGCGGGCTCATCAAAGAAGAATAGAAAATCTTCAGCGCTGTGGTCTATTTTTCTTTCTTTCTTAGAGCTGACAGTCCTTTGATATACTTTGCGTGCAACAAATTGGGAGTCCAGATCAAAACGCCTCGTTGTGCTCCGCCGAAACATCTGAACCCATTCCTGACTGACATAAAGGCGACGCAAGGGAGCAAGTGAGTGAGCAAAAACACATCTACACACACAGTCTAATGAATTTCTAACTCCCTGCAGTGATCAGGACTGAAAACGTTCACCTGCTGTGGTGTTAAAGGAATCTCTCCCTTTGATACCTCTGTCAGCACAATTAAGAAGTAACCCGCGAAATGACAGGATCGGACCATCTCTATCTCGGATGCTGGAGCCGCGTGCGGCGCAGCAGTGCTGACAGAGCGTGACGGAGGACGGGTTCACGACCCCACCAAACCACAACAGTGCCGCTCTGGCAGCCGCCCGCTCCGAAGCAGACGTCACCGACTCATGGAGGAATTGTCTGTCCTGTCAAAACAAAAGATAAAAGGCCTGCACACGGCGGCGCGTCTGATGCAGGGGCAGCTTGCGGAAGGCATGGTGGGCGTGGCATCTCGTGGACACGCCCACAGGGGGGAGGTTAAGGCTACGGAAAAAAAAGATGATTGCTACTGAGGTGCTTTTTCCAAAGGAGTTTCCATTATGAGCAAAACAGAGAGCTGTGGATGTAATTCGATATGTTCCTCAATAATTACCGCGGCTGAAACGACTCCACATGTTGCCGCCGCATCACCTTTGCCGAAGTCTCTTCCCGCCTCCAGGTCTGAGCGCTGCCTCTCATTGCCAATCGAACATGGAGACACAGACAATTCCACTCAAACATGTCATACACAGCGTTTCAGGGAATTAAGGAGTTAAACACATTAGCTGAGGTATTAGTTGATCAAGCTCCTGCCAGCATGTTGCGCTACTTGCCTTTTTTGGTTTCCTTCTTTCTGCTTTAAGGAGACGTAAAAGTAGCAAGTGGGGTCCGAGCCAAAGCTGGAGCGCAGTTGTGTTTGCCGCTATTATAATTACCACCGGACACACCCGCCTCTTATGTACTTTCCCATAATGCTCCCACGTTTCTCAACGCGTCCTTTTTTGGCATGAAAAAAACAAATACCCCCGAAACAACAGGCTTATAAGTGTGTGAACAAAAACATCAGCGACACAACTCAGCAGCTTCAACTCTCCGGCGCTGGTTTGGAGACCCCCCTCTCCCAAAAAAAAAAAAAAAAAAAAAAATCTGTGTAAGATCAGTGCACCAAAGAGACAAAACTGGGACTCGTTTGTAGAGATTTGACGGGGGCACTGAAGCCCCCCGGGAGTGGCTGAGTGGTAATACCACCCAGCTACAAAGCTAACATGGTTGAAAATGATTGCCCAGTTAATTAGCGCTATGAAAATATGTATGTGTGCATTTAAGAGCTGCAGGCAGCATAGCGTAAAAAAAAAAAAAAAAAAAAAAAAAAAAAAAAGGCATTGCGCTGTAATCTTGGCCCGGCATCTCTATCAAATGGCCCGAAATCGGGAGGAACTCTGATCACAGCGAGCTGCGTGCTCTCTGATAATTTTGTTTCAGACCCTCTACAGGCTTACATGGGTCTTTCATATGTATTATTTATGTAATTACTATGCTCATGAATTGTGGATTGTCAACAGTAGTTTGAAGATGAAGCAGTATGTCAATTAAAGTGATCTGCATTTGAAGTCCGCACCATCCACCACTACAGAGGGAGCAGCGTCTCTGATGTGCAGGCATGAATACAAGCAAATGCATGTGATTAAATATTGTTTCCCATTATTGTTTACTTGCAGATTTCTCTGAAGTTAATTCAGAAAGTCTTTCGCATTGAATCACTTTGAGCCGCACATCAGAGGGAGAACTTGAAATCAAATGCTTTTTTTTTTTTTTTTTGGTTTTCAGCTTTCACATGGAAAGTTGTATGAGGGATTTATTTCAAACAGTTACTCTTGTCAGGCTGATCTAAAGCTTTGGAATTTCTGAAATGTGTGATTCTCTCCAGAGCCATCATCAAACCGGGCTGAACTCAAACTTTCCACAACATGTTTTCAGTCAAACACATGTTGGTGTTGCAGAATTCCTCTCAGAGTGGACGTGTGCATCAGTCGTTGGCGTTGTTGCACTGATTTTTCGTTTAACATCACAATGCGCCGACTGGAGCTCTCTGACATCCTCACACCATTTACAGCAGCTGTTGCTATGACATCTGCAGCTTTTCAAGAGATCTGAGTGGATCCCAAGCTTTTTTTCTTCTTCTTTACACACGTGTACTGTGAATGTGGCTGGACACGCAGATGCACCTGATGATGTTTGGGATGGGCCGAGCACTAAGGATGATTTGTGTGCAGTTGACCGCGTTGCATGAAGGAAAAATCCATTTCAGTGGTATCTTTTAGTTTCATTGTTCTATTTGTACGAATTCACATATAGTTTGAAATGTGTGGTTTTTTTATTTTCAATGAAAAATGCTGCATAAATGCTTTTAAAACTTTGGTGATTTTGTTTTTCGCATCGACCGTAGTTGAGGTCCAGTTCAGCCTGGTGACATCAGGCTGGGCTTGTTCCAATATCCAAACTTTTACAATGAAAAATGAAAAAAGGGAGTTGAGAGTCATTTTCAAAATTGAACTCACACATTTTGAAGCATTTTGGCTGCAGCCAACAATGGATGGAGGAGCTAAACTAAATACATAATCATTCTTTTCTGCAACTTTCCCACAAATTGCCAATGAGTGCAAATACTGGAATTGTTACACTGTGATTTGTTTACAGAATGCATGTAAGAATGATCTATATACTGTAAATATATTTTATACATACATCAGCTTCGTTATTTAGGCACAGAGCTGTGTGCCGTGTTGTGATCTCGTGAGACTGATAGGTATGAAGAGCAGTTTTACCTCGTACTTTGACTTTACCGCTGCCGCCGTTGTCGTGGCAAAAACACTAAAATCCTGTGAACAATAAAAACCTTATGAATTTAAAGTATCTCCATCATGTGTTGGGTTCTGGCTTACCATGTTTATCAGGGGACTGGCCTGCAATTAAATGGCATTTTTAATAAGTTAGTCTCTTCCACTGTGCCAGTGCGTAATTGGCTCACAACACAGTTTTAGTCGTTTGCTTTCAGCGGTCAGGGGGGAACTCACCACAGAGATGTGCTGATGTGGGTGTTTGCCATGACAACAGCTATAATGTTAAAGTACAGTGTAAATATCCTCTTTCTACCAGTCAGAATCGTAACAGATTGCAACACCACACAGCTGTCGACGTTCATCCACGCTAAATGATTAAGTAGCCTTTATCAAATGAAAATTTGATAGTACAAGTTTAGATGCCGGGGGAAGCAGACGTTTGCCTCGTCATGCTGAGCTGCGTTGCAAGTCTTTAGTCGATGCGACAGCAACAAAGTGAAGCTGTTAAGAGTGTTAAAGCAGCTTTGTTTATCGGAAGGCAAACTCGCACACTTCAAAAATGCCTTCACATTCGTGCAAGTAGGACAGTGAAATTAGGAAATAATAATCACTAAACTGGCATTGTCTGGTATTTCCGCCATGAACTGCAGATCTGGAATATATTATATTACTATATATGTTTTAATTTCAAAACATTTTAAAGTGAAATGGTGAAAGAAAATAGACTGGGAGTCAGCAGTATTTGTAAAAGTCAACATTTTTCCGGGCAATAAATACCAGAGAAGTATGGAAACCAAGCAAAAAAAACCCGTTTTAAAACGAGAGCATACTCGCGTGGATGCGACATAATTTTGGTGTTTTTTTGTTAGCCTCGCTTCAGATAGGTAGAAGAGGTTGAGTTGGAAAACCCGCTGACTTGTCCGGCTGTCTTTTCTCAAAGAAACAGTTCAACATGTTGCTAAATATGCACATTTGTGTCTTTAAAAGGCGGGAAACTAAAGGGAGCCAGCTCGCCCAACAATAGTCATGTAGTGAGCTTAGGAGCCTTAATGATCACTTGTTATGCTACGCAAAGCTAACTCACATGGAGCCATCGCTCCACTTTCAAAGCACAGATGTGTGACGTGTGAGCGCTGTTTTGATCTTTTTTGGTGGGAAGCAAATTTGCATATTTCCCAAAATTACACATTTATCCTTTAAGTATGTGGGCAAAATACACATTGCAGCACTGCATTTACTCTGGTCTGTGCCACTGATAATGCTGTGGTTCTTGCTGAGCTCATCTCTAGAGCCTTTATGTACCGATATACGTTTGTGTGAGTGTGTGTGTGTGTGTGAGCAGTCCAAAATGTTGTCTTTCCTCTGCAGACGTCAGTGGCATCATCGTGACGTAAGCATGACCACTGTTATGATTATGATGAGGTTAAGTCTCCAGAAAATGAATGGAAGTCAAAAATGTCCTCAGTAGTGATCAAAACATGACTGTGAGCATGTGTGTGTGGTGAACTTTTGCCATTCCGGCTGCACGTGTGCCACCTTTACTCAGT
>CAAKHG010045494.1:31775-52050 GCA_901007715.1 Dactylopterus volitans
CGGGGAGGAAAGGGTGAGGGGGGGGGGGGGGGGGGGGGGGGGGGGGGGGGGGGGGCGTCTTTTGCTTTGTCTCGCTTATGAAGTAGATCACAGGATCCAACCTCTCTTTGGGTCTTCCGGAATACGAACGTGCTCAGTGCCACCGCCAGCCTGCGAGGGTGTGAACCTGTCAGAGTGGAGAGTGTTTTTTTTTTATTTTTATGTCGGCTCCCATTTGGTGGTGATGATAATATTATTGAAATGTCATGCTTTTTTTTTTTTAATACGTATATCTGTTTTTTTTTTCTTTCATTTAAAGTTTAAAGCAAAATCACAGCCTTCTTGTGGCTTTTCTTTTCTTTAGGGCCCCTGATCTCATCCTCTGAGGGTTTTTTTTTTTTCTTTTCTTTTTTTTCCCACCTGAACTTACTTTTCATTAAGATCAAGGGCGGCCCTTGCCTCTCCCACCGCTGGCGTGAGCTTTGTCGAAGAGACGCGAGATCTCACACAAATCCAGTCTGTCCAGGAATATTTTGTCGAGACAATCAACAAGAGGGGGAGAGCCGAGGCAACATCAGACAAACTTGTATTGACAAATCGCTGCGGCTCTTCCTCGGCTTCCAGCAAAATCACCAGCAGGGAGCAAATACCTGCTTGCTCGCTCTCTTCTCCCTCCGACTGTCTGTCATGTTTGGAGAACCGCTAGCTCCACCGAAGCGGTAGCGAACTTACGGCGGCAAAAAAACAACAACAACAACCAGAAGCAGCAAAAAAAAACAACAAAAAAACAAAAAAACAACCTACTGTCGTGGCATGGAAAACAACCATCTTTTTATATCTGCGTGCTCCGATATTCTTAGAATCCGGTCTGCGCATGCTGCACATGCATGTTTAATTGCGTTTGTTGTGCGGCGCCAATTTCTGTGCCTCCTTCTCTATTTGTATAGTTTTTAAATAATAAATACAATTTGAGGGAGAAGCTCTTTCATGTTAATGGCGGAATTACTTGAACGATCTTGCCACAGTTCATTAGCAGAGGTAATAGTTTTGTTTTAACCGAGGCTGTGCTAATTCCAGCCTGGCCTTTGGTATATGTGAGGCAGCCCTTTAAAGACGGCTCTGGCTTTTGAAGCCTGCTGGTCGAGCTGTTCAAAGCTGCAGCTGTTTTTGGTGGTGTTTGACAGCTTTAATTGATGTTTATTTTGGCATCCAGATTCATTCCTTTCATGCAAATGTCCTGCATGCAGTGAAATGGGTCAGGGCAGCGCTAGGTGGGCAGTTTGTGTGCACGGGGATAAGAGCGGAGTGCCTCGTGCATTTGCATTCTACATCACAGGTCAACGAGCGGGGTGCGACGTAGAGCGGCCGCGCTAAACGCGCAGCATTAAAAATGGATTCACAAGTCGCCCTTTGATTAGACAATGCGGAGCAAATTGCGGAGCATATTGAAAACATTACATGACAGAGAAGCTTTTTTTTTTTCCTTCAGCTTCCAAGAAAACTGGAAAACAAGGCGCATATCATCCCTCCGAATATGCTCACGGGGCGGATTTTTCTCCACATCTGACATCTGTGTTATCTCTTCGGCAGCGGAGCTTCTGCCAGTCTGTCCACCTGTGAACGTGCGGAGAATTAGCCACCTCTCAGACATTGTGGTTCACCGCGGTGGCCCCACCTCCTCCTCCTCCTCCTCTTCCCCCTCCTCCCACCCCCATCCCCACCACGCTTTTCCCTCCATCAGGCTGACATCACCACGGAGGCACGCAGGGGCCTCCTCATCTGCTCCCAATTACGGCCTCGCATACTCCTCCACGGAAAAGACTTCAAACTGTTGTGAAACTTGACAGGAACAACCTGAGACCTTGACAAAATAAACCTGACAATGCTCGCCACCGGCGGGCCCGGAAAAGCGCGGATCCGAGCGATCACCAAATGGCACTTGGCCTCTCATTAAGGGCCTCGGCAGTGCGAGGAGAACATCATCAGAGGCAGAGCTGTGGAAAAGTAAGATGCTCGGGAATGGCGGTCGAAGGTCCGGATGAGCAGCGGGCCAAACGCAAGAATGGGAGCATGATGCTGTGTGTCCCGCGTGAGAAAAAACAGGACGGTCTGACTGACATATATGTGAACCCGGCGCTGTCCAGTGCCAAGCACATTGGAGACCATAAAATCCAAAGAGGTCAAAAATGAAACGACACAAATGTTCTTTTTTTTTTTTTTGCATTAAGCTGCTGTTTTTGGTTCCGCGTCAACATCTTTTTTATCCTTGCAGACTTATTCTGCGCTATTTCTACATATTTTTTTTTCTTCCCAAAAAGCATTTCAGCTTTGATAGATGGAGGAGAGATTTGTACTTTGTGCTTCTTATGGAGAGGAAAAAAAGAAGAAAAAAACATGCCTAATCTTGGATTAAGCTGCACTACCATTTTAAGGTCAGAGGTCCACTAGCAGCCATCGTGCATCAATGTCCAATACAGTAATAACAGAAACAACACAGATCCCCCTGGAGTGCTTTTTTTTTAATGCTTTGACCACAGCTTTGCAATGTTGCTATGTAGTATACACTCTCTTTAACTGTACAAAAAAAAGTAACTTATTTTCAATAAAGAAAAAATGTATTTGAGCCAGCATGCAGCAACATGCAAAGTTTTAGGCGCCGTGAAAAAATGAACATATTTGGGGGAATTTTAAAAAAAGAAAGATGCAAATACAGCCCCTCTAGGATAGGGAGGACATGATATTATAAGCAAACAAATACTACTTTTTATGTCGAAAACTGACTCAAAATAAATGCAAAGGTATATAAATTGCATCATGTTGCAAAGGTTTAAATATATAACATGACATAGATAGTGATATGAGATTATAGACAGCCTAAGCAATCTGGCCTGAGCAGCAGCACGGGGCCAGACACTGGGTGCTGGTGGTGGTGGTGGTGGTGGTGGTGCCTGCTGGAGAGGCAGATGAACTGAAGAAGTTGGACCAGCGGGGACTGAGTGGAGATGGGGAGATGGACATTTAGCAGCATGCAAGAACAAGGGACGGAAGGAAAATCACATTCAAAGCGACAGCAGCACGATGATGTGCTGAGAGTGAAGGTGCGTTGCAGCGCTATTAGAAGATATCAAAGAGACTCGCTGAGAAAGGAGCAGATACCTCAATTGACAGCCCCAATTGAAGCCTTCCCGACTGAAGTTTCCCTATAGCTTCATCGGTTCGTAACAATCCCTTTGATAGATGTTTGCAAACACTCCTGTTAGCCAACTAAAGATTTCTCAGTCTTACGTTTTTGATTCTGTCCCATTCTTTGCTCTCTCTCCCACTCGCAAAAAGGCTTCTCCTTCTGCAATATTCCTGGGTTTGATTGCATGCGTGATTGTTTCAGATCTAACTATAGCAGTCCTACAAGCAGTTCCTGTTCCCGTTAACTGTCTTATCTACATTTCTCTCTGAGGCAATGGCAAGCTGACAAGGCTTTTTTATCTACTTGTGGCCTTCCCCTGCATTGTGGGCATCAACAACTTTCATTTCCACAGTCTGCTGCTTAGAGGGAACGCGGCTGCTGAGTCTCTGCCGAGGGTTTGAAGAGTCAGAGGATTTGTGAGGCTTTGACATCGGCACCAGCCGACATTATTTAATGGCATTTCTTGACATTCCACTTTCCTAATGAGCTAATTAAGGTTGGACACCTTGTGAAAAGAATCTGAGACTTGGGAACTCTAATGCTGCACTCCGGAGTTTTGGGCCGATTTATCCCCGGTTTTCTACTCTAGCAGACAAATTAACCATGCCTTAATGATAATATTGTTCTCTCCCAACATCCTGGAGAAACTGTTTACATCTTTTCAATTAAAAAAAAAATCCAGAAAATCTGTTCTTTGTCAAGTGGTGCCCAAACATTTAGATAATGAATAAAATGTTCTGACATTGTTAGGATTATGATTGTTATTTTTCCCCCGCACTATTTTCCCATTAGACTCTGTAATCACAATATAAATTATAATCTGCACTGACCAAACGAGACTATAAATTTAAACACGCCGAACACTGCAGGGATTCGGGGCTTTCGCCGCAAGTGGAACCATGCAAGTGTCGTAACTGCGCAGACCGCAGCCAATGAACGTGTGGGGCCTCGGCGCTGATAAGAGTCACCGAGGTATCAAATGTTTATCAGGTCGCTGACACATGCAAATGTTTTAACAGGTGAAGGTCAGTGACGCTGAGAATCTCCCAACAAGAGATTGCGCCGTGACCCGTTTGCCCTCCAGATGTTCCCCCAGATGAGTCAACACAAAGTAAGGGAAACGCGATCAGATCTGATTCTGATTTTCTCACCTGCTGAGGCAAACAGCTGGCAGATGTTGGTGGCAGTGCAGCGCTTTATGGCTGTATGTTAATGATAAACTGCACCCAGCAGGATCCACAACAGAACATGATACACTTTATTGTCATTAGCCTCCATGTCCTTGCGGTCAGTCCTTGTGGCGTCCCTCCTCGTCAGCTTTCACTCCAACCCAGTCTTTCTAGCTGGCTGGAGGCGTGCGTGTCAGAGGTCAATGCGATTTTGATGCATTCTAGTATCGGCTGCAAGTACTGCGTGACACGTTCACGCACAAGCGCTCGCTCGAGGGGTCAGCCAATGAGGCGCGTGCACGAGAACATGAGCAGCACTCAAATGGTGTAAATGATGCTGTTTCGGGTTGGATTTGAATATTTGGCTTACGAACACTTGGATGATGCCATGAGAGCACACATAAAGGTATTTCATGTTTTTATGTTTTTTTTATGTATATATGACATTTGAGGCAGTGGTCACTGTTTGGATCGGGTCTATTGGATTTGGGTGTAAAATTGTTTACCCCTGATCCTCCAAAAGTGTTTTGGTAGCCTCAAACACACCAGCCACCATCGTCATAGTGGTGAATAGAGAGTGAATTTTAATTTTGGGGTGAACTATTCCTTTAAATTCCTTCAGTTCTTCGTAATAAATGGTAAAAATCATATAGACAAATTCTTTTTACACCACATAGATTGTGTGTGTGATGCTGGTGTCTGTGCATACTAATCATGCTCTCTGTAGGTGTGCATCCCAGCCTGTGACAGAATCCTATACAGTCCCTATTCCACTTCTCCTGCTGCCCAATGAAATAAATGGCCTCCATGAACCCTCCACCCTTTCTCCTCCCACCCCCCGCTTTTTGGAGCCCGCTGGAGCGACCGGCAGCCTTTCCCTCTCTCTCTCTGCGAGCACGACTTCATTATGGAGATGAATTGTCTTATTGTGAAAACCCAACTGCCGCCTTTTACAAAAGAGGGTGGAGCCTTGCTGGACATCGGGGCATCATGCGGTGACCTGGCTTCAGGGGTCAGTTCACCCACTGTTTGAAAAGCATCTCATGTAACGCATCACTGGATGACTGCCCCCTTCCTCTTAGCCGTGGGTCCTCTCACAGCCGCCGGCAGCGCCAGCAGCCGCTACATCCTCTGCAAAACTTAATGAGTGCGCTCCGCATAAATGCGAAACATGCAACTTTTATGCCAAAAAAAAGGGACATCGCGTTTGTGGTTTGTGAAAATTCTGGGGTCCTGCAAAAGCGCTTCAGTGAGCAGTTTGGTGTCTTAAATTTTGTCCAGCTGTGCACGCACTCACAGCTTTTTTAGTCCAACTAAACAATATTTTTTCATTCCTTATTTTGCATGAGAGAGTTCATCCAGCGTGAGGGATTAAATAAGCCCTGTCCTATTTGAGGACGAGCATCCGACCTTTGTGTAAAGACGAGCGCGGCGTCTTCCTGCGGGATGTGCGGTGGTGTGTCAGGCAGAGGCGGCTTTGACAATTGCGTGCACAGCCATTTTTCCAAAGTGGAGAGTAGACACGCAGATGCTCAGTGGAAGACATCTGTGGGCTGCGATATGGGGAGTCAGCTGGTTGGACAGTGTTTGATCTGCCCGTGGCGGAAGTAGCAGTTTCCTCTTGAGGAGGACACAGTCCATGAGTGACCCTGTTCCACCACCCGCACCTGCACAACCGCGACTGGCACATTTGCACAAGCGCTTTTTTGAAACTTCCGTTCATCCTTGGTTAGCTAATGCGCCACATTTGCTCTTTTCTAGACCTTTGTGTAGCAGCAATGTCGGCTGCTCTCCCACCTCAAAGTCCGTACCGAGGTTTTCGATCAAGGTCCATGTTTCAGTTACACAGTATTCATTTGATCCAGTTAGTTTTGGTCTCCCACTGCAGTTATATAAGCTGACTCAAGACCTTTTTTCATGACATACCTAAGCCCTGTTGTCATCGCATATGTGAACAACGTCTCCCCATACGTGACACTGATTAATTTGACAGGCAGAGAGCCTGACATCAGCTTTTTGACAATTCAGCATCTAGCTCGACCTCAGCTTCCATTTACGGAGAAAAATTAACGAGCAGATTCATGTCTTTTTGCGACCATGGTAATAATGCTAAGGCTCAGTTGGATCCCGACCGTGACCGCCTCCTGTGGACCACGTTTAAGCTGTTCAGTGTGAATTGAAAAGTCAGAGAATCCAGACCAAACGAGGTAGGCGTGACAGCACCCTTAGTCATGGACCAAGTGTCCAGTTCGAGAGAAGCTTCATGACAGATGGAGATTTATTCTTAACTGCTGGTCCAAGAACTCAAACCATCAATCTTGTGAATACAATCCGTATTTGTCAAAGGGTGACAGTGCCCATGGGATGAGATAGTTTCCGTGAAGCTACTTTGGTTTTATGTTTAATTGTGTGTTTTTGTTCCAGTTTTTTTGTTTTTTTTGTTTTTTTGCGGTGTGCTGTTACTTATTAAGTTCCCCTTTTTGCGTGTGAGTTTCCATACAAGGCTCTAAAAAGAGTGGATCATCAGCTGGCATCCCGGGAGTGTGGGTGACCAGATCGAGATGACAGGAGCGCTGGTCACGGGACTCTGATGGGCCTTAAAATCATGGCAAGTAACGCGAATCGTCCAATCACTGTGCGTGAAAGGCAATGTTACAGACGAGCCCGTCGGCGACTGTTTGCTCGCTGTTTACTTCCTGCGGGCGCACCCCCCCCCTCCTCCCCTCCGGGGCGCTCCTGTACGGCAGCGAGCGTGGACCGAGACAAGTTGGCAAGTGAGCAGACAACTCTGATGGGCCAACAATCGTGATTAGTGAAGGAACGCGGATCAGCTGTTCTCAGTGTGTGATTGCTTGACGATGGCTCCTGATTGTGGCCGAGCCTGCTAGTGACTGCCTGTTTGCTTTTTGTTTCCAGCCATGGACAGAACTCTGGATCGGACTGTCCCCACTTCAGGAAGGAAGGAATCTACAGTAGATTGGACTGAGTATTGAACTCATGTTGATATTTTGGTATTTGTGAAGAGGTCTGGCCTGTCTTGCTGATGTCCTTACTTCCTTTTACTGACCGCTCAGTGCAATGTTTTCATTGTTTTATTGGTACCAATCATGCTCTTCAAGTTTTATTATTTGATGTTTGTCATATGGAGTCTGCACGGTGGCGATCAGGAAATGGAGCTGCTGTATCAAGGTTCCCACCACAGTTCAGTCACGAGTGATTGGCAAGTAAATTTTATGATATACAACAAATAATGGGATGGGATGTTAGAGTTTTCTGGATGGTGCGTGTGAATGTGGTAACAGGAGGACTGCAATAACCGTTTTGGAATTACAACGGATTTTAAACACAGTCCCTCATTTTCAGACGCTCAAATGTAATTGGCCCGTTTCATGGCCAGATGAAGCCCGTTCCCTTTTCATTCCATGACAGATTTAATAGATATAAGGTCTACAATTGATTCACAGCAGTGAATTTGCTTTGGGGAGCTGTTCACTACAGCTCTCAGTATGGGGTCCAATGAGGTTTCAATCTAAGTTAAGCAGGAAACCATTAAGCTGCAAAAACAAATGTAAAAAAAATCAACCAAATGAAGAGACTAAATGTACCAAACAGTTTGGTACAGTCTCAAAAAAAAAAAGAAAAAGAAGGAGAAAAAGAAATGAAGATCCTGCATACTAAGCAGCACTTAAGGACCCTGGCAACACCAGAGGACAACCAAAGTGGATTTCATATTGAAGAAAAACCTGTTCATAACATCCACTGAGTCAAGATCACTGTTGAGGTGGGAGGTGAATAATTGTGCAAATCTAACATCAGTGACAACTTCATGAACATAGCATCTAATGCAGAGGGCCAATTTAAATGCAATTAATTCTATCTGTATTATTGAATCTGCTAATATGATCTGCTGAATATACTTTTCATTTCATGTTTTATACTAAAAACTGAAACCATTCCCATCATCAACCGGACGGGTTCATTGTTTACTGCCAGTGCTGGCCAAGGTTAGCATGTGTGCATGCTAAACCAAATAAGCTTTTTTTTTAATTTTTTTTTTTTTTTTATAAATGTACACATTTCCGTGGCTGGGAATACTCTGATGTGTGGACATGTGGATGTTGTGGTCATCCATTAATGCTCGCTGTTGCCTTTCAGCTCCATTACCAAAGTGAGCTGAAGCCCCCAGGGGATGTTATGAAACTGAAACTGTCAAATTTTCTGTTCTGTTTTTAGCGGGCCAATATTCAAGTATTGAGGCTGACACTCATCCTGAGCCAGAAACGGTGCTATTAAACGAATCAGCGTGCTTTAGTATTATTTATTGACTTGTTGATTGTAAGGTACTGTTGTTGAAACCTTTTATAGAGGTAAGAAGAAAAAAAAAAACAGCCAGCGAAGAATGAAAGTTTCCATTATTGCTTTTCTTCTGAAATGTTCTCAGTGCTTTCTTGCCAAGCAGCCACAGGCAGTATTCTGTGGGGGGTGGCTATGAGCCAACTCAGAAATGCTCCTTTTTTTGTTTTTTTTGTTTTGTTTTGTTTTTTTGTGGAAAAATTATTTTAAGTACTTGCTTTACAATGCTGCTTGAGGCATGCCTGTTTCAGCTGACAGCGCTCTGTAGCTTTTGTCTGGTTAAATGATATGGTTTACGGGATTTTTTTTTTCTCCTTTTTTCTAAGTAAATGCATAAAAAGAACAATGTCAAAACACTGTTTTAAAAATGTGCTCTGCTGAGTTGCTCAGCTGAGAAAGTGATCCGAGCGTTATTCTTTTTGTCAGGCAAGATCAGTGAATGCACGAGGCGTTTACTGTACTTAATCACTTCAACCTTCTCCTTGGGGAGGCGCACGGGGCAACGTTAAGGTGCGTTACATCTATGTATGGAAGGAAAACAGAAACTATAATTCCACCTGAATGTCTTTATTTGGCAGTTGGCATATGTAGGATTTAAATTTTTTTATTTATTTATGAATCCTTACACAATACATTTTAAAGACTAGAACTGCTCCCCCGTGGTTGTACGCCTACCGGAGTAGAAAAGTGTCATCACTTCATCACTGCGTCCTGTTAGACATTTGTCTAAAATGCTAGAATTAGCACATGACTTGTGCTCAAACATGGTCTTGACCTCTGACCACCAAACTGATGAATTCATCCTTTACCCTAAATTGACAGTCGTGCCAAACGGGGCCCTCCATGAATGTTCAAAACTCAGAAAAGTTGACCTTTTTTACCTTTTGGATACAAAATGTGATGTCATACAAATGTATCCTTTTAAACATTTTTGTTGAAGACAAATCACAATCAGCATAGTTGTGTCTGACCAAAATGTTTTGCGAGGTCCATTGACCTTTGACCTTGTGACTATTAAAATCTAATCAGTTCATTCTTGAGCTTGAGTTGACATTTGTGCCAAATCTGAAGACTTTGCCTCGATGCGTCCCTGAGACACTGTGAGACACATCTGACGTCATAGTGATCTTGACCTTTGACCTATGATCACCTAACTCATCCATCATTGAGCCCAAGTTGACATTTATGCTAAATCTGAAGACTTTTGTCTCTGTTGGTGCGCATGACGAAGCCGTGAGCTGTAGGTCCTGTAGCACGTATAAGCCAACAGGCAGCAGTTGTGGTCATAGTGGGAGAAAAGACAAGAAGGGGCAGCTGGGGGTCATCAAAATATAGTACTGGATGTTTTTCTCCATTTTCTCATTGCACAGAGATTCAAACTGGGATTCTTCTGGGCGTTTCCTCACTGAGCCCTGAACACTGGTGTCTTTGCGTCAACAACATCTTCGTACCACCTGGAAATTCCAGGGGGGAGGAAAAGTTGTCTGTTTCCACCATTAGACAAGTTTACGATTTCGTGTCTTTACAATTTTTTTTATTTTTTTTTTTAGTTCGGTGTGAGCAACGCACTTTTAAGCCATCCTAAAATTCACTGCCTAATTCATTAAAACATAAAAAAAGATGCACATCCATGCCGATGTTTCCAGTTCATCAAGCAGTGATGCCTGACCACAGTGAAACATCTGAATGCCGTGAAACATCTTTTGAGTTGGCAAACAATGAAACTCGCCATCGCAACTAACATCCAGGAAACAGCAGCACCGACAGCCAGACTGACAAAGCACTTTTTGATTGTTTAAACGTCATTTGACGAAATCAGCCTAAATGCAGGGTAATGACAAGAGCTTTGATGTTAAATTTGCAGCAGGCTGCATGCTCTTCTCTCTCTATCCGCTCCTCCTCACCTCTCCCCTCCGCAGTCTCCCTCTCCAGTCTTCTCCTCCCTCTCTCTTTCTTCTCAGGCTCCTCCCTCCTGACCATCTGCTGCAGAGGAACTTCTCCCAGCAGTCTTCGCCTCACTCAAGATGTTGGATCTGAACCAGTTCCCCTTCAGACCTTCATCATGGATCATCACTCATCTATGTTTCACATTCCACATATGTGCAATAAATGTCAATGTCCGGTATATGTATATTACTAATTTCCTATATGTAGCTTTTCCAGGTTGCCATGGTTGAGATGCTGCGTGGTGACACATGGTGACTACCATCTTAATGATACTTTTATAGTCTTTGATTTTGTTCCTGCACATGTGACATCTATTGCCCGTTTAAGTGGCTTCTTAAGTTTTTTTTTTTTCCCTCGTTCAAATAGAGGGTTTACGGTCAGACGGTGATCTGCGATATACAAATAAGATTGACTTGACTCTACCCAGGGGGCACGTACTATTGAGTTTGCCTCCTAACACCTCCAGGTGCCTCTGGTCAGGCTCCATCACTAGTCCTGCATGTCTTTCTCTGTCCTGCTAGGTGAAAGATCACAAATCCATGGACAGGAAGCCTTTCTGACACCTCTCGGAGCGCCACGCCACAGCCACGCTGTCCCAAAACGGGCCTCTTCACTGTGAAAAGCTCTGATAAATATTTAGGTATCGGCCTGCTATTGTTTTCCTCGAGCCGAGTGCCCTAAAGATGCATTTGCAGTCTGTGCAATTTGATCGTGGCCTCCGTGATTGAATCCAAGCAGAAGAGCGCAATTTCAAAGCCCGCTGAAACTATTCAAAACACCATGTTAATGGCTCAGGGTAATGAATTCCATGGCGGTGCGAGCCTCTATGTGTGGGAGACTCGGGGCTTAGCTAAATAAACCTTGTCTGGCTGAGCGGCCCCGCTGGGGCCCGGCCCGACGGGGACGAGTGCAGCCAGGTCTCTCTCAGGTCACCGGATGGACTCGGCGTTGATGACGGCCTCATTTACCCCTAAACTCACCGTGACATCCTCTTGCAGCATCCCACAAGTCACACCTCTGCTCTGTCACAAAGGATAGGATACTGTTGGCAAGGGCATTGTTACTGGCTCAGCTTGAAATGACAAACTGCATCCATAGAGGGCTCGTAGGAGTTGGTGCTGGTTGAAGCTGATAGCAGAGATCACTAGTCTTCCCCGCGGTGGGAGTGACAGGCTCTGATTTTTTTCCCCCCTTTTATTCTCTCCTCATTAAGTATTCACATTTGCACCTTATGTGCAGATCACCATCGCCACTCGACATGAGTCCAAGCAGTTCAAAGGCAGGGTTGCTTGGAAGTGTGCTCGCCACCCGAGGAGTCGCCGCACCTCGGACACCTGAAGAGTGGTGGGTGCTGAGAGCCTGTGTGTTTGGTTCAGGGACTAAATTTTCCCTCTGAAGATGAGGAAAGGTTTATGGCATGCTCCCATGAGAGTGTCTTCTGCTCTTTGAAGCTCCTGTCTTGGTGGCTGCTCTTATCTCAGGAAAGGATTATTTTATCTCCTCCTGTTCTTTTCTTTCTCTTCTTCTGCCTAGCTTTCCATGAACCCAGGTTTTTTTTTTTTTCATTTTTTTTTTTTTTGCTGATCTCTTAGGAGATCCTCTCCTTGCCCTTGCTCTCTTACTTCACTCATTTCCAATTTCCCCCTTTCAGTGCATCCACCCCTCTTTTCACCCCTCCACCCCCACTCTCTTCCCTCTTTTTCCCCCTTTCTCCTCTTCCAACACATGACAGACTGTTTAATTAATGAGCATCATAAACCTCTCTTTCTATTAGCTACCCATTAGTAAACCTGGCAAGCCTGTCATTTTGGACAAAAACACACAGCTCCTTCATTTGATCCCCACATCAAAGGGGGAACCCCACTGTTTTCGGCTGAATACACTAATTGTGTCCTCGTTCTGGATGGAGCTACACCCCCGCCGCTTCAAAAAGGCAGCCAGTGCTGAGTGCCGATAGTAAAGAGAAGTACAGAAGCAGAAAGTATTGATTATACCGGCCTAACTTTGGGGAGGTTTTGACGCTGGAACAATTACCACTCATTCAGCTGCGTGTCGAGGCGTCCACACAAGTGTGTGTGTGTTTATTTTCCGCGTGTCACTTGCTCTGTTCGGTGGTACTGTGGGGGATTCGTCGGGCTTAAGGCGCTGCTTCGACGGTTTGTGTGCCACTGATGAGATAAAACGGAATTTTTAAGTGATTTGCGAGGATTTCCCCTGTTTTACACCACCAGCCAAAATAGTAGTACAAAATCAGCAATATTATTTACACGGGTCTGTGATAGTCACATGCATGAGATTTTCTCTACTTTTGATGTTTGCATAAATTTAAGTCTTACCACCTTCACTGTCATTTTGTGCAGCTTAATGAGTTTTTCTGCTAATGTGACAAAACAAATTAAGGCCAAACAAGCTTAAAGGGAGCTCTTTGAACTGCAAATGCCATTCTTGCATATTTTTTTATGAATATGTATGCATGATCAAACAGCTTTAAAGATAGTATTGAAACCACACAGTTTTTAACACACCCAGCCAATCGTGATAGTCTTCAGTATTAGGTGCATTGAAAAAAAAAAATGGTTTCACGCCATTTCTAAATGAAAATTATTGAAACTACACGTTGTCCTTGGGTGCCATCCCTCTTGTTTACACTGTCACATAATACGACTGGAAAGCGTCCGCTGCTTTCCAGTGATGTTGGCATAGTGACACTAATGCTAAACACATGAAAGGTGTTATTAGCCGTATATGGCCGGACTTTGCTTTGACACGCAATCTTACTCCACCGAGTGACGGAGGAACCGCGTTTGCAAAATACACCCACTCCTGCGAAAGCTCCGAAACGTTTCCAGGAATTTTCCAAATCCAGATTATTTTCCGCCACTTCCTGTATGCAGAGTGGCAAACACATGCCAGGCTGTCTTTGCCTCCCCGCGGACCCTTCGTCCGACACATCACATGCTGGGCTGCCACAATGGGCTGAGTCACCAGCACTGCAGGAATCAACACTGTACTTCAGTCACGATTGTCTTCTGTCCTTTACAACATCTATGCCCTTTTGTTCCTTGAGATAAAGGCAACAGTCACATGTTTGAGCTTTAAGCGCCCAGCAGCTGCTCCTCTCTGCCTCTATATGCCTCACATCCCCCTCTTCACCACCAGGCAGCATTCCCTCCGGTGTGCTCCCCAGGCATCAGGCCCCTAACATTGTTACAAGGACATAAACACAGGCAAACCATTAGGTCCCTCTGAATCTGGCATTCTGAATGCCCCCCATTATGCCTGTTTCCAGGGAGAATGCTGGGTCTTATGCTGGAATGGGCCAGTGTTGGCCACC
The DNA here is from genome assembly GCA_901007715.1 of Dactylopterus volitans. Taxonomy (NCBI): domain Eukaryota; kingdom Metazoa; phylum Chordata; class Actinopteri; order Syngnathiformes; family Dactylopteridae; genus Dactylopterus; species Dactylopterus volitans. The sequence goes on from CAAKHG010045494.1 coordinate 45,742, forward strand.
AAGGTAGGAGCAAGCCCAGGTCAATAAATACCAACATCAATCAGGCAGGTGTCTGAAGAATTTAGCCTTTGTTCCTTTGCGCCGTAAAAAAAAAAGGAATCCCTGAAATCAGGAGGACGATTCACACTGCTTTTTGACAAATGTCTCAAACTGGAGTCGGGTGCTGTGCATATTTCATGCATTCCCTAATTTGATGACGTGTCAGGCCAAAATAAGCGCATCCTGCAGTAATGAGGACTGATCGGGGGTCCATGTTCATGAGATGGAACTCTGACTTTAAACCCCCGCCACCTCCTTTCTCACAGGCATCAAAGGAGAAGCTTGGAAATAGCGCCCGCAAAGCCATCTCTCCGTTGGCCTCTTCAAAGGACAGGAAGTGTTTCAGAGGGACAGGCCTTCTTTCCCAGAAAATTCAGGCGAGTTGCTATAATAACAAGCTCATCTGTATGTCTGTGGCAGTCTAGTTCAAAGGGGAGCCTGATTCCTCTTGGTACAACATGTGATGATGGAGTCATGATGCGGAAACCACTGTTTAGCAGAAATGCAACTGGAGGGGCTGCGTTCAAGACGCGGGGCCGGCGGCGTAGTCACGTTTGGTGAAGATGTGGAAATTGGAAAGTGGCGGCAGATTACTTTCGCAGTCATCTCATGTCAGTAATACAGCGATTGCTTTTTTTTTTTTTTTTTTTTTTTTTTAAAGAGTTTATACAGCCTCTTGAGAATTTAGTTGGTAGCCGAAACTTTCATACTGGCCTGCTCTAGCTGGCTGTACGGCAAGCGGTTGCGTTGCACTACAGACGTCTACCAGACTGTTGCGTCCAATCATGCGTGGAGATTAAACCTGATCCATGACTCCGGTAACACACATCTAACACAGGCATCGCACAACATAAGTTATTGCATGGACGCTGTTCCCTGATTCAGTGTTGAGACGTGGTGAAATGTAAGTGGGTGGTACTTTCACATTTCACGTTTATGTGCGTAATGCGCAAATGAAAACGCAATCAAGGCTACTGGATTGCTGTAAAGGTTTAATGATGAACTAACAGACAGGACATAAAAGTATGGCAACGCATCAACAGGTTTGGATGTAGTCTCTCATGCGGTGTAGTTAGACAGTGACGGTCAAAGTTTGCTCTGCTTTGTGGCTGCGGATTTTTAAATGCAGCAAAGTATAATGCCGAAGACGAGAGCCTTTTTCACAGTACTGGGCAAGTATGTTGCTCCTTTCCAGCCATGGAGGGCCACGGCTGAACATAAAATCATATACAATTTTTTTTTTCCTGACAACTTATCATTGAACCACATTGTTGCATCCGTTAACCAGTCAAACTAAGCTGAATCCCCACTTATCTGACTGTATGGGGGGAAAAAAAGGTAAAATCTGCGTTAGATAGGCATAAGATGTATTGTTGCATTCATAATTAACCTTTTTTTTAAGGCTTAAGATTGAGTCATATCAAGTTACCACATTACTATATGGCCTGGGACGGAAACTTCTCAATGAGCAATTGCGACTTCTATGATCTGTGTTCCCTTTTGGTCATATCGACAGCTCGTTTTTGATAAGTCCTGAATGGCGAGTCCCTTTATATGCAGCAGCATATTAATGACTGTCCAGTGTATTTAGGACATATTAGAGGAAGCATTAAAGCACCTTCTCTTTGCGTTTAGAGAATTCTAAGCGGTGAGATGCTCCCAGGTTATTTATTGCAGTCAGAAATCTTCCCAAACAAAAATAACAACCATAACCAGATAGTCGTTTATCGAGACAATGATATCAACATGTCAGTTCCCCTTCATAGACAATTTAATGTTTTGCTCGATGCTCGAGAACTCGACGAATTTTAATCTGCTGTTTTTAGAATCAAAAGGTAAAAATGCTCTGTGACGCTGAGATGACGGGAGAAGTGCTTTGCTCCAAATTTAGACTTCCACCATCTGAAGACATGACACCTATTTTTGCATTATGACACATAACACAAATAACAATACCTTCAAACCCCTATATAAGATTTTGTTTGTCGAAGGAATACATTTTTTTTCTTCTAGAATCATTGTGGATAAATCAGATCACAATCCACTTTTACGACACCCCTCCCGCCCACCTCCCAGCGCCGTCTGGCCGTCTTTCAGACAAATCTCCCTGAAACATGTTGTGATTCGCTTTTGAACATTCGCAAATACGCGAAATAAAAATCGTGCACTTAATTCACGAAACCTTATCCCACATCCCTGGCATTTGGTGTTAATTTAATTTTTTTTTAAATCTGTTATTTCTTAATCTTAAAAAAAAAAAAAAGACGATCCCTTAATCATCAAGTGACACATGATCATTCACACGTGACAGAAAACACAGTATGAATTTTAAACACTGGCTGAACTATCACCAAAGCAGATGAAAAAAATATTGCATGAAAGATGAAAGTTATTTTTTCCCCTGCCTTGTTTGTAGTGCAGAGATAGTTTTTTTTTTTTTATATGCACATGTTTTTTTCAAAATGATGTGACTGAAATTGATTATTCCTTCTCATGGGCTATTTAAAAAAAACAAACAAAAAAAAAATCCCAACAACAACAAAAGCAACAACAACAACAAAAGGAACTCGACTCAGGTTTAAGTTTAGCTCATTCACTGATACCTTCAGAGAGGTAGACGTGTTACCTCCTAAAGGTTCAACGCTTTCTGTACATTTATCATGTCACTGCAGCGAGCGGTCCTTAGTGTGTTTATCTCAGTCACACTGCACTGCTGGCAGCTTGACATGAAATGGCACAGTGGCTTCTGTCTTTTATTATATATTTGAAGACTTCAAAAGAATCTTGCGCCTGCTTTCATCTGCTGCCTCATAAGACTGTGATTCCAAAACCTTCTCATGTCAGAGACCCCAAACAGACAGATGCTCACTGACCGGAGCCCCATGTGACAGGATTTTGTCCCCAGGAACCCCGTCGGATTATTGCTGATATGGTTTATTACGAAAGTGAACAACTTTATTGGTCAAGAGGAGAGAAAAAGACTAATCCAAATAGTCTTTTAATTGAACGCTGGCATGCTCCATTTAGTGTTAATTCACTTAACCCCAAACGGCGGAGGAGATTTTGCGGCTAATGTTTCGTGATGGTTAGTTGGTAGTAATTTCATTAATCTTCGAGGGAACGACAGCCTTGCTCCGCCCACGCAAACCTTGAACATCTTCTCAGTATGTTTCTGAGGTTTATTTCTCGGAAAAAAAGGATTCTTCAAACGGCATGCCACCTTCTTATCTTCTGGAGCCCAGGTGCCACTGCAAGGGCCCCTACAGGTCCAACTACACTGCAGTGCCAGTGCTGCCAATCGATCCGCCTGGGTGTCGAGGCCTCTTGGCACTCAAAGTTGGGCTCAGTAATGTTGGAGAAAACTTAACTGTTGATGTTTAAAATCTTTACTCCAAATCTTCTCTGCCTCGTTCTAATTTTAGTAGAAAGCTCTGGTGACGCGTGAGGATGTCTAAGAGCGGGAATGCCCCCCCCCCACAACCCCTGCCGCTGATTGGCTGGACTAATGTTGTATGGCCCCTGGTCATACCAGCCTGTTTACTTTCACATTTACAGAGCAAGGCTGGGTTTTTTTTCTTCCAATGCATAAACTAAACGGGCTGCGAGTGGATGGAGGGGGAACATATCACCTGGATTATAAACAGAGTATTGTTGGACGAAAATCACTGAGTCCACCTTTAAAGGGAGACAAGATTGCTGAGCTGTGCCGAGCTAGCCAGAGATAGTCAATGACATGTTATTGTCATAATAAACGCATGAAAAATACAAGATTGGTTCCTTGTTGGCCTGTATAAATGCCTCAATGGACAGCTTGAAAAATAAAAATAAACATTTTCTATGTTTCTATGTTTTCCATGTTTCTATTTAACACATATATATATATATATATATATAATGTTTGTATCTGATACATATTGCTCTGTTTTAAATGGGCACTTTACATGTAATTTCTATGTACAACAGTTTTCTACTGTTTTTTTATAAGAGATATTGTTTTATTTTTCTTCTACTACTATTTTTTGTAATATATTGTTATTTTTATATTGTATTTGTTAGATTGTAGTACTTTCTTCCTTAGAACTGTGTGTTGATACTGGCATTGAGCAAGTGTGACAATACAATTTCAATAATGCATTTCTGACTCTGATTTATTTCCGGCTTTATGTGTATTAAACACGTACATCGTAATACCACGGCTATGGGAGAAGAAAAAAAATGTGCTGAATTTGGATTTCCAGAGTGCCATCTTTGACAACCGCTATTTTGAAAACCCCAGCGCGCTAAACGGAGTCGAGCTTTTATTGTGAAAGCGCCGACGGGAAGCGGCGCGCCTCCTTCGCCTTTGCGCCAGCTTGACGGCGGCGAGGCTCCGGATCAAAGGCTCGCCTGCCTCTCCAGCCGTACGGTCGTGTGCTGAGCGCCGTCTGCCCGCCGTCTGCCCGCCGTCTCCACGGACGCGTCCCCGTCTGGATATTTCAGCCTCTTCTTCTTCTTCTTCTTTTTTTTTTCCTTCTTCTTCTTCTGCCTTTTTCTTTTTTTTTTCATTTTCTTTTCTCTGGACTATAATTCATCTGATGGTTTTCAACTCCAACTCGATGCAAAGAAATGGGTAAACTGCACTCGAAGCATGGTGAGGCGCCCAATCGCCGCCGTAGTTGTCTTAAAAACTGCTGCCGCCGCCGCGATACTTTGCGCTAACATCCATTGTCTCCCCTTCTCTCTCTCTTTCTCTCTCTCCCTGCCTCCCGAAGCCGCTATTTGTAAACCGAGGGAGAGCCCGGAAGGTAAGTTCGCAAAGCCGCCCAGACCTCCACTTTCTTCTGTCACTTTTGTGAACACCGAGAGCGCCGCTTCATCTGCGAGCGCGCGCGCGGCGTGCGGCTCTATTTGAAGATGGACCGCTTACGGAAATAAAAACAAACAAACAAACATATTTTGTTTATTTATTCTTTTGCAGTTGTTACAATATAACGTCTCTTTTTGTTTTGTTCCCAGGCGACAGTTTCGTAGTCAACGCCTGCCTGGCCAGGAAGGGCATCGACGACTGGCTGGTGAAGCAGAAGTACTACTGCACGAGCTCTCGCCTCGAGCCGCAGGACTGTCACCACAAGAATAGCTGCGGCTCCACCGCGCGGGTGAGTGCGGCGCGCGCCTCACCTATTTAACGGCGGCGGCGCGGCGGCGGCGGCGGCGGCGCGCTCGGGCTGCGGGCGCTCTGCGTGCGTAAGGTGCGCGCCGAGGGGCGGGTGGGCTAAACTGGTGTAAATGTGGCGTTACGCAGAGCCTGCGGACCTGCTGCTGTTTGTTAGGCGTCCTCTCCTGACAAACTTTACGCAGGCGTCGTGGGGGTGGGGGGGCTGCGGGAGGGGGGCTAAACTTTCCTGAGTTTGCGCGCTGGCTGCGCCGTGACCCGGCAATGATTTCAGACTGTGAAATGTTTGCCAGAGCTGATGTAAGTAGAACATTTACACAGAAGCGCAGAACTCTGGGAAATGAACCCCAGAATACCCTTTTTCCCCCCTTCTTCTTCTTCTCCTTCTGTTGTCCCTGTGACAAAAGTAAAAATTGCACGCCTCTTTGGTAGATCTCCCAGAACATGATGTCGGTCTCCTCCTAAGCATCACACAGGGATTTTTTTATTTTTAAATGTTTTTATTTTTTTTATTTTTAAAGGTAACAGTAGATCAAGCCTGGGTTGAAGCATTGCAGTGTGACAGTCTGCTGACAAGCGAGCTGAGTGGTGGAGGTCATGCTGGCTTTGTGTCTTGGCATTGCTGTAAACACAGTGCTGCTGTTGTCAAGTGGGGAAATCCTTTGGAGTTGCTTCAGAGGAGCCTTAAACCTCTTTGGTTGGTGATGCCGTCCTTAAAGGCGGCGTGTTTGAGGAGCCGGAGCCCATCAAGGCACAGAGAGGAAAATCAGTTCCCCGACCCAAGATTGAGACACTTATGAGTCTCGCTTTTGCGTGCGGCCCACAATCCATGGCCGTTTTGCACGCATGCATTATGCAATTTTCCTTTCTGATACTTGAAATATTCCATGTAGCTGCATTGTGTGATTTAAAAATATCAGCAGTGCCCTTGTAAAGGCTGCGTTATACTGTGTGTTTAAAAATGATAATCACATGCAAGAAAGACACAGCTGCTCCTGCTGGTTCTTTCTTTCTTTCTTTTTTTTTGGGGGTGGGGGGGAATGAAAGAGGGAGAAAACAAAGAAAACGAGGGAGGACGGCGAGCGATAAACAGAGCTGATGGGACGCCGCATCACGCC
>CAAKHG010045497.1:0-10531 GCA_901007715.1 Dactylopterus volitans
AGAGGCCCGGGCGGCGCCGGCGGCCGCGGCGGCAGGGCGGCGCCTTCGCCACGCGTCACCCGGCACGTTTATGGCTTCGACAGTGCAAACGGCCCCACCCTGATACCCAGAACGCATCAGCGACTCCGCCCCCGCCGTCGCTGCGTCGACTTCATCGTCATCACAACAGAGGTAAACATCTGCGCGGCGACGTCAGCGCCTCCTTCGCCCGGCTGAAGCGCCGCGTCACTTTGGATCACAAATCCATTATTGCTGCTTTTTCTTCCTTAAATTTCTTTGGCACGGGCTGTAGCTCCTCCCCCTTCCCTGGCCGCCGCCCTCCTCCTCCTGCCCCGCCCCCGTCCTCTCTACAGGCAGATGTTGATCTGCTTGGCGAGCTCGCGGTCCAGGTCGTGGATCAGCGTGTCGAAGTCCTTCAGGCTGAGCCGGCAGTTGAACGGGGCGTCGAAGTCCATGAACTCCTCCACGTAGAGCCCGCCCCCTGCCCCGCCCCCTCCCGACAGCCACACCTCCTTCTTCTCCTCCTCGTCCTCGTCTGCGCTGCCTGGAAGAATGACAAATTATTTTTTTTTTAAAAAGGGGGCGGGCGCGTGGAGACATGGATCAGGCGCCTGGCGAGCGGCCCGGCCGTCGTACCTGCGTCGCTCTCGCTTCCCGCCACCTCGTCGTAATCGGCCTCCTGCGACAGGAGGTCGCGCCCGCAGACGCTCCAGTCGCCGGCGTACCGGTTGATCGGCGGCGGACTCTCCAGCCGCGCCGTGCCGCCGCGCCCGCGCCGGGACACCACCACCTCCTCCTCCTCCGGGTGCTGGGGCAGAGCCAATCGCAGGGCGGGGCGCCGCTGCTGCTGCTGCTGCTGCTGCTGCTGCTCCTGGTGGTCGCGGGCGAGGGTGGGCGAAGGGGGCGGGGACGCGTCCACGTGGTCGACCGTGGCAGCTTTATGCGTCGGCACTGGCGGGCGAGATTGGAGTGAAATGCTGAGCTGACGTGACAATGACCACCGTAACCGGCCTGGCAGCTCGCCGGCGCCGGCGCCGCCCCCCCTGTCTCACCTGGCCACAGCTGCAGCAGGTAGTGCAGCGCCTCGATGTGGCGCTTGAAGTCCACCGCGCTCGCCATCTCCTCCCCGTGACTCAGGCCCTTGGCGCCTCCTCGCAGCCCCCGCCCGCCGGCCCTGGCGGCCCCCCCCGCCAGCCTCCAGGCCTCCTGGGTGGGCGTGAGCAGCACCGGCCCGAAGCAGACGGCCAGGTTCTGGTGCGTCATCCTGTTGGACGAACTGAAGGAGGCCACCAGGCTGAGGTGGTCCAGCAGGAGGGATAAGGTGGCCTGGGGGGCGGGGCGCGGAGGGGAGGGGGCGGGGAGAGAGAGAGAGACAGAGAGAGAGAGACAGACAGACAGACAGAGAGACAGAGAGAGAGCCTGATCAACATCTAATATTGCTGTATTGATCCTCATTAAATTCAGTCTCTTCATAAATAGGCATCTAATAGCCAGTAACTGTACATGTTTATATATATATATATATATATATATATATATATATATGAACTAGTCATCGTGGCAGATCGCCCCCTGCTGGCTGGCTGCAGTATAGCTGATAAAACCCCGCCTCCTCCACGTTAGTGGGCGGGACTTTACTCAAACAAAGATGGCCTCTGTCATTTCAGGTGGTCGTTTTATCGCACTGATGTTTTGCTCTAGTGTTCATTTTTTTCTGATAAGTTTGGTTTGAATTATTTGATGTGCTAAAAGGGGGCGTGGCTTAACAATCCGACAGGCGATCTGGGTGACGCACAGGAAGTACTCAGTTACCCGCTCTGGTGGCGGCAGGCAGGACAGCAGCGCCACGGTGCTCTGGCACAGCTGGGGGTCGGGGGTCGCCGGCGGGGGTCGCAGCAGCATGGCCTCCCTGACGACCTCGTACAGCGTCCTGGTGATGAGGGGCGACGGCAGCTCCCGCAGGTAGTCCTTCAGGATGCCTGGCAGAGTTACCATAGAAACGCCGTAGCGTCACACGCGTGAGACACCATCACCGCCCCGAGCCATACAGGCCAACAGCTGGCTGTCGAGTCTTATTACTGAGTTATTAATGTTCACCTGAGCCATCAAATTATCAACATAAAGTCGTATAAATGAAGGTCTCATAAAAACCTCCGAGTTCCACAAAATATGTATAAACTGGACACGATGATGACTCCTAAAAAGTTAAAATAGCTTGACCTCCCCCTGGTGGCTGGCTGCAGTGTAGCTCATAAACCCCGCCCCCTCCATGTTAGTGGGCGGGACTTGGCCCAAACTAAAAATATCAAAGTTCTCTTCATAGTTTTTTTCTTTCTCCTCAAACATGGTCTCAGGTAGGTTTTTATCTTACTGATGTTTGCTCGTTTTTATGATAACTTTGGTTTTGATTTGGTGCAGTAAAAGGGGGCGTGGCTTGATGACTGACAGCTGCTCTGAGTGAAATACAGGAAGTGGTGGAGTTTAGGAATCCTACATAAGAAAGTGGAGAGGACGTGTAACACTGACTTTCTATATTTATCTATATCTGTGGTCCTTTAACTGGAAAATTAATACATTTCTGATTGAGGTGGGCGGGGCCTCAATACTGCGCCTCTGAGCAGACTCCGGGCTCCGGTTCTGACCGGTTGAGGTCTCCGGGTCCGGGTCCCCGGGCTCCGACTGACCTGTGATGACGTTGATGTCGGGGTAGAGGTCCTCGCTGAGGCAGACGGCCGAGCTGTTCCTCTCGAACCAATCCCTGAGCTCCTTCTTCACCGCCGCCGAGCCGCACAGCCTGTACAGACCCACCACCTGACGGGCAGACGCACAGACGGGCAGCCAATCAGATCGAGCCTTCGGCTGGGATCGGGGGTTTAACGTCGGGAGGAGCGGCGGAGGTTACGACCAACAACCCCGGGCGGGGGGGGGGCACTGTGCCTGCGACGCTGGAAATGCCGCTGGAAAAGTGCGGTTACCGTGACTACTTCGCGCCGATGCTCCGCCCACAGAGCAGAAGAAGAGGTACCTTCAGTCCCCGCCGCTCGATCTCAGCGACGCTCTTCTGGATCAGGAGCGGCACCGGAGCTGGAGATGCTTCTTTGTCCACCAGGTGGTGCAGTTCAACCCCAAACACATTGGCAGGCACTGACGAGTCACTGAGGGGCTGCATCCATCCATCAATGAGACAAAAGAGAATAAAATAAATGAAAAAAGAAGACCCATCCCAGCTATGCACAGAACAATGAATAAATAAGTTTTAAATGAAATCAGTCAAAAGTGAGGAAACACTGACGACAGGAGGAATAATGAAGACTAAATAATGAAATACTAAGGATAAAACAGTAAAGGCTAAAAGAGAGAAAAACACAGGTGAAATAGGCTCCTGACAAATAAATGATAAAGTACTAAATATAAATCCAATATAAAACAGAACATATTAGACAAACAGACAAACATAAACTGATCAGCCATAAGATTACGACCACCGCGTGTCCACCATAGAGTATAATACAACACATCAGCCATAAGATTACGACCACCGCGTGTCCACCATAGAGTATAATACAACACATCAGCCATAAGATTACGACCACCGCGTGTCCACCATAGAGTATAATACAACACATCAGCCATAAGATTACGACCACCGCGTGTCCACCATAGAGTATAATACAACACATCAGCCATAAGATTACGACCACCGCGTGTCCACCATAGAGTATAATACAACAGCCCTGCGATCAGTTCTCCCTTCAGGAGGAGTTTTATGTTGGATTGTGATTGAATGTGTGTGAGAGAGGTGTTGACATGTTTGAATGATTGTTATTGGGACTGTAGTTTGTGACGCTGTTGGACTGTACTGGGTTACACTGGGAGGGGTCCCTAATATTGTGGCCATCCTACTCACATGCATCAGGGTGACCAAAATATTAAAGTTAGAATAACATTCAAATATGCTTCATCGGTGTATGAATGAGTAAAAAAAGAGAGAAAAGATTAGAATACTTTGTGTGGCTCCAGTAATCCTGATATGAGCCGTTTACAAGTGTCACTGAAGGACAAAAACTGAAGGCCAAAAACTGGAGTGTAACTCTAGTGTCGTTTAGGGGGCGGAGCCAACAGATTTCCTTCCTCGCTACAGTTCAGGGTCGCCGCGCTGTTGTTGGCGAGCGGCCGAGTGATGGAGGCTGCCGCCTTTTTACCTGCGTGTCCCATTTCTCCTGCAGCGACAGCTTGACGTAGAGGCGACCTCGCGGCTCCAGCTTCACACACAGCTGCTGGCTGCGGCTCCCTGGCACACACACACGCACGCACACACACGCACGCACACACACACACACACACGCCACACACACACACACACACACGCACGCAGACACGACAAACATCGTCATCCAGTTGCTTGCCAACGGCAAAACACACACAAACATCGCAGCGTTTGCAGGTGCAACGGACCTTTGAAGAGTGGCGGGATGGAGACTCCGCCCAGACAGCAGACCCTGTTCCTGGTTGGTCGATCCGGCGCCGGAGCCTGGTCGGCCTCTGATTTAGCCCCTCCCACTGTTTGTGGATTCGAGAGAGAAACAAGCGAAACCGGTGTGATTCGCGTCCGCAGGTACTTCAAGAGGAGTCAAAGTTGTGGTGCAGCAGCAGTTTATAAAATCGGAATCCTTTGGCAGCCGCTCTTGTCGGCGTTGCTATGGTTACAGATACTGAATGACAGCGAGCTGATCGAGATCACGACTCATCGAAACGCCGCGCCGCAGCAGTGGGGGTGAGACTTGTACCCGCAGTACCTGGCGTTAACACTACCATGCGTAGCTGCCGCGCTCGCTCCAGCTCCAGGTGGAAGGCGTGGTTCAGCGGGAGGGCGGCGCCGCGCAGGCTGAGGAGGGCGGTCCTCGCTCGGGTGACGCCGTCGATCTGGATGGCCAGGAACACCTCCTTGCTGCCCTCCGACCTGGATCAGACCAACACGGACGGGAAGAGGCAGACCCATCATCCAGCAGTCCAAGCTGGGGTGAGCTCAGCTGCGCGTCCTCCTCCGTCCACTAGATGCTGCTGTCAGTTCCTGTTGCGCGTGTGTGTGTGTATGAGTGTGTGTGTGTGTGTCACCTGCTGGCTTTCATCTCCTCCAGGCCCAGTAGATGGACGGTGAGCAGGCCGGTGACCCGCTGGCTGCTCCGCGGCGGGTCGCAGCCCACGTACAGCTGGAAGGAGCTGACGTCACACGCCATTTCCTGGGCCGCGGGCTGGGGAGCCTGTTGCCGTGGCAGCAGCTCGGGCGAGTCTCCATCGCTGAGGTAACCTGGGAGGCGAGGCAGACATTTGACGGAGTTCTTGTGCCTCACAATGACATCATCCGTGAGACAGTTCTGGTGAGCGCCCGTGTTACTGACGGCGGCGCGCCGCCACCAGCTGACAGGTCGCGTCTTCGGCTCTCGCGGCTCCAGGCGGGAACCAGCAGAACATCAGGTGTCGCCGGGCCGCCGCTGTTTGTCGTAAACAAACACGATTCACATACCGACGCCGGGTTTAACACGCGAACCCAGAGTGTTCGCGCAGTCGCCGCCACCTTACGCCGGCGATGTCATCGGGAGCCAGAGTTAGCCCCGCCCACCTCAGTCGCCACTGGTCGGTTTAAACTCATTTTTAAGGTTTGAAACAGACATCATAGAAAGTTAATGTTAACGTGGCCTCTCCGCTTTATGTATGAAGAGAAAAGTTTTAATATTTCAGTTTTGGTCCCACCCGCTAACATGAAGGGGGCGGGGTTTATAGCCCAAACTGCAGCCAGCCACCAGGGGGAGATGGGGATGTCCCCATGCTGTCGTCATGTTGTCTAGTTTATAAACTGTAAAACTCTATGATGCAAACATGTACTGCTGATTTTTGTGCTGAAAGTGCAAATATCTGCCGTTTAAGAATCGGATCATTCAAATATCACCAATTGAAAAACTGATCTGCTTCGATCCGGCCATCGTCATTCTCGCCTAACAATGTTGGAACACTGCCCTCGGCGCCGTTAGCGACGTTCTTACCCCCTTTGCTGCCGGAGCGTCCCCTGGACGACCGCCGCAGGGGTCGGGCCGGAGGCGCGGAGGTATCCAAGTGATATCTGCTGATCACGTTCTGGTTGGACAACGCCGATGACGACGTCGCGCTCTTGCTGCCGCTCTCGTCCCCGCCCCCTTTGCCGTCGTTGCCTTGGCGACTGGCGCGAGAGGAGGAGCGCAGGCTGAGCTTGCGCCGCAGCTCGGGGAGCTTCTTCATCTTGAGGGAGAGTTTCCGCACCGTACCGGGAGACCGCAGCCGGTCAATCACGCCTCCGCCTTTCTTTTGGGAGGCGGGGCTAGAGTCTGAGGGAGGGGAGTCTGGGAGAGAGGGAGGAACCTTAACAATATTAGTGATGGGGTTCAAAATGGCGACGAGCGACTGCGCGGGAGTCATCGGGCAGCTCTTCTTACCCGTGCTGTCCGCCGTGATGTCGTCGATATGATGGCTGACGCTCGGATTTGCGCCCTCCAGTGGATGGTCACCGCTGCAGCCTTCTCCTCCCTCCTTCCTCTGGTCCCGCCTCCTCCACACCTCTTCCTCCCCGCCGCGGGGCCCGGCCGCGTCCTCCTCCTCCGGGATCGGGTTGTACCAAATGTTGCTGCCGCTCTCAGGCTGCAGCCCGGAGGCCTCGTCTGAAGCCTGGGACTTTCCTGAAGACAGCACCCACGCTCGGCTGCTGCGGTCCAGGCTTTGCAGGTAGGTGCGCTGGCCGGACAGCTTGGTGCTGACAGAGGCGGCTGGCGCGTCGGTGGAGCCCCCTGCTGGCTGGGGGGCTTCCTGCAGCACTGCAGAGGAACTCGCGGGAGCCTTGTCACAGCGTTGCTCTGTCTGGGAGCAGAGGACAGTCAAAGCACTGAAACCGCCAGACCAGCATGACCAGATCAAGACAAACCATGACCCCCGTCCTCAGCTACCGTGTCCCGTGTCGTCCTCTGACTCCAGGCCGGCCCGGGCGCCTCGTGGGGGCTCATCTGCATGCATGTAGGTGGCGCCACAGTACCCTGGCGCGCCCACTGCTGCTTCTTCGCCACCGTGATGTGGTTGCGAGGCGGCGAGGGGGGGTCCGGGTCGGTCGCAGGCGTCCTTGACGCCGTCGCGATCGACGGCGAGGACGATGAAGTCTGGACGACGGCGTCGGGCTTGGCTGGAACATCTGGAGGAAATGCAGGCAGCTGTTATTATCATTCTCGGGGTGGGATTACACCCGGCGTCCCTCCGGAGACATTTGAGGAGAGAAGGAGGAAGGAATTCAGTGGCAAGTTTCTTTGCGGCTCTCCGCTCGTCTGTGGACTGAGCGCAAAACCAGACCCGGGTCCGGCGCTCGGAACATCACAGCGGCGAGAGGTCAGAGCTTTTAGAGACGCGATGAGGAATAAAAATCACGCTGATCCCGACACACGGTGAAGCCCCAGCCCCCCTGAAGCCAGCGGCGGCACATACGCCTGTCATGCAGCCACCGCTGCAGCCCCGGCGGGGCCGCGGCCTCTGCGCGTGTCACAGAGGAACCGCTAGAGAACAAACAGGATGTGCTGCTGGCTAACTGACAGACGGGAACTCTTTTACAGGCACCTTCTCTGACCTCCTGCAGGTCTGGAGGTGAACCATGATTCGGGTCAACATGAAGGCCGCTTGGTGCCCGTCCAGGACGAGTTTGTTACATCAGGCGAGATGTGTCTGCCATGACTGAACGCACACACATTGATGCCGGGTGCCTAAAACGGGCCCAGACAGGAAGTGACGCGCTCCGGCCCTGAGCGCCCACTTCCCGTCACCTGAGCGAGAGCCTGGTTTGGGGCCGCGTGCGTCAATAAACAGCCCGTGTGTTCCCAAAGTCTGGCAGAAATTCTGATCCCGACCGGCGAGAAAAAGACCAGGAGGAAGGGGAGAGGGGGACGGGGGAGGGTGCGGGGGGGACGGGGGCGGCAGAGGGACTCGGGGGGAGGAGAAAAGGGGGAGGAGGAGGATGAATAAACAGCTGTGTCCCTGCATGTCAATGAAGCCTCTGTACTTAAGAGCAAACACACTGCTTCTATTCATTAGTCTTAAAATACACAAAAACACACAAAGAAGTCAGTCAGACACACACACACACACACACACACACACACACTCTGCCCATGTTGTTCCCCCAAACTGAATCAACCCCAGCCCACATGTGCCCGAGGGGGGGGTCCGCCATCTTGGACGGCGACGTCGTCAGGCGGTGGGAGCGTTAACGATGCGCATTCAGGGGTCAGAAGCAGGCGAGCTTCAGCAGACGTCTGCGGACCAGGTGGAGGAGCCGAGAACAACACGGACCTCTGTCTCCGTTTTCATGATGCAATCAAGCTCGTGATCATCATCAGCGCTGCAGACGTTAACGAGGTTCCTGGGTCTGAGCTCAGCCAGACGTGCTGCAGCTCACAGCTGAGATTCACACAAAACCGCGGCGTCACTGCTGCTCCGGGTCTCCTGGACCCAGATCGGCAGTGAACTCCTTCTCCCTTTGCAGCGTCATTGTTCAGCCCCAACGGGTGCTGGCGCTCATGAGACCGTCACCGCCTCCGACACTGCCGAGAAGACCGAGGTTTGAATGTCCAGCGTGGCGGACGCACGCTCATAAACGCAGAGTCATGTTTGTCGGCGCACTCGGGTCCAGTAATGGTGCTGCACTGGGTTAGACCGGGAGTTGGACCGGGAGTTCGACTGAGAGCTGCACACACAGCTATCGTCACACTCTGCTGAGCTGTGAGTGTCTCACTTCAACTTAGCTGCTCAGACTGCCCAACTTTCCATTCTGCGCCTGTGTGTGTGTGTGTGTGTGTGTGTGTGTGTGTGTGCGTGCGTGCGCGCACATGTGTTCAGCAGTCGGCCAGTGAAATGAGAGCAAAGTTTTATATCTGAAAACTTCCCTCAGGACGACATTACTGTACTGCACAGAGAGATAAACAGGAAGAACACACACACACACACACACACACACACACACAGAGGCCTAATGACAGGAAGTGGTCAGCTGACCCAGTTTGTCTGCAGGAAGCTGAGCATTAAACCACGTGTGTGTAGATGATTTGATTAGAGTCAGAGAGACTTTCACACCGAGTCGCTTTGGAGCTACGAATCATCAACGCGACCGAGACGCCGGAGAGAGAGGAGTTATGAGGAGTGAGACGCACTCCACACAGACGCTACGAGGAGTGAGACGCACTCCAGCCAGTGGTTATGAGAAGTGAGACACTTTTCTACAAGATTTTAAAAGGAGTGAAACATGTTCTCTCCAGATGTTATGAGGAGTGACACACTCTTCAGATATTATAAGGAGTGAGACAGATTCCAGCCAGATGTTATGATGAGTGGGACACATTCCAGACAGATGTTGAAAAGAGTGAGACACATTCCAGCCAGATGTTATAAGGAGTGAGACTCACCACAGCCAGATGCTATAAATAGTGAGACACACTCCAGTCAAGTGTTGTCAAAGATGAGGAGCACTCAAGCCAGATGTTACACGGAGTGATATACCAGCCAGGTGTCATAAGAAGTGAGACCCCTTTTTTTGAGATGTTGAAAGCAGTGAGACACGTTCTCTCGGGCTGTTATAAAGAGTGAGACATGTTACAGCCAGATGTTAAAAGCAGCGAGACACTTTCCCTCCGCATGTTGAAAAGAGTGAGACACCGTCCAGCCAGCTGTTCGGAGCTGTGATGTCATCTGTTCATTCTTCTTCCTGAGTCAATCACGGCACCCGCATCTCCCACAATGCAACTGCCTCGGCGGCGGCGCCGAGCCGCACGCTTCAAACGCCGGGCGGCGACATCACCGGTGACATCACGGCTCCGCAGCTGGCGATTGGCCACGCGGCTGCCGTGCGAGCACCGGACCGTCTGATCCTCCACCAGCCGCCGGCTCTCCGGTGGAGTCCGACCTCATCATGGTGACACGTTCCGCGGGGCCGAGCGCGGAGAGGCAGGACGGGACGGTGGAACGGCGAGAACGTGCCGGCGCTGCGGCGGACGTGTCGGCGTTGGGGCGCCTCGAACCCCCATCAGGCTTTCACACTTTCACCAAAATGCGAACCGACAAAAGTTAGAGGAGCCGAGACCCGCTGGTGGAGCGGGACGGGAAAAAATACGGGGAGCAGCGGTAGAACCCAAGAACATCTGTAAAACATCCGGCATGAAGGCCACATGAACGTCGCCGGGCATCCATGTTACTCAGGAGAACCCTGTTTTTCCGGAGCGCCGAAAATCGGGACTCGGTTTGAAAGTCGTGAGAAGAAGAAGCAGAAAGTTTGTTAAAGTAAACAGGAAGTTTGAGCGGATGATGGTGATGATGGTGTGTGTGTGTGTGTGTGTGTGTGTGTGTGTGTGTGTGTGTGTGTGTGTGCGCGCGCTCACCGCTCAGTTTGGGCTCAGTCTTCCTGCGGGATCTGTCTTTGCCCCGCAGCCGGGAGAAGGTTCTCTTCAGCAGGGGCTCGGCCATGGTCGGACCACCC
>CAAKHG010045499.1:0-12524 GCA_901007715.1 Dactylopterus volitans
TTCATCCAGTTCCTTCGCGAGGTCGCTTTTGTGACTCCTGAGGTGCCGGACAACTCAGAGAAAGTGAATAGATTTCTGTGTTTGAGGACACACACACACACACACACACACACACACACACACACACACACACACACACACACACACACACACACACACACACACACACACACACACACACACACACACACACACACACACACACACACACACACACACACACACACACACTATTGGTCTGCTGTGCTAATTGTGACCCCTGGTGTGCCATGCAGCATGATGCATTTCCTCTGTGGCGGTGAATTTTTTTTTTCTCCTCCATCTTACTGCTGCTCTGTCCACTATTATAAGACAATGACTGTACCTACCCTCTTTCTGTCATTCCATTCATTTGACCTCAGTAAAGCCTTTCACTTATCAAGATAAACCATCAAGACAGACCTTTATGGGGACTTTTTTTTTTACACCATCACCCCTTGCCTAGTTGCCCTTCCTTTTTCTCCTTCTCTATTGCTACTCCATGATTCTATGTCCCTCTTTTCTACAATTCCAAAAATCTACAATTCATTTAGCATATGGTTCCATCCAAAGCGACTTACACGTGAGAGCTCAACAATACAAGCAAGGATCTAGTCAGGAGGGAACAATGCCAGTAAGAGTCCTGAAGCCGGTTTAAGCCTGAATAGGATGTGGGTTTGTAAGGCAGTGCAGGAAAGGATGATAGAGAGTAGAGAATAGAGAGTAGCGGATGGAATTTTTTTTTTAATTATGTGCAGAGGTGTTCAGAAAAGACATGGGTTTTTAGTCCATTCTAGAATACTTAGAGGGATTCAGCGGATCGGACAGAATTTGGTAACTGGTTCCACCAGCAGGGGGGCAAAGATGAGAAGAGTGGAGCTTGCAACTTCCGGCCATGTTGTGTCAGTCTCCTTTCATTGGCTGAGTGTAGAGGGCAGGAGGGAGTGTAGATCTAAATGAAGCGGTTCAGGTAAAAAGATTTATTGGATGCAGATTCGTAGGCGAGACTTAGGGTTTTCAGTTTTAATGCAGGCAGCTACTGGAAGCAAGTGGGGCGATCTGAACAGCAGGGTGATGTGCCTTTTTGGGTTGGTTGCAGGGGTTTGAGCGTGGATGCTGGGAAGCCTGCCAGAAAAGGGGTGCAGTAGTCGATGCATGACACTACGAGAGCCTGAGCCAGCAGTTGTGCTGCATGTTCAGACAGGAAAGGTTTGACCTTTCTGATTTTAGCTTTCTGATGCTGCAAATCTACATGACTGAGCAACCGAGGCCACATGAACCCCGACAGTTAGTTGGTCATCAATCATGACACCCAGATTTCTTTCAGATTTTGTAGGTATGAGTGGGGCTGATTCAAGTGGTTGATTTCTTGTTGTATAGAGGGTCTGGCTGGGATGACCAGGAGCTCAGTCTTTGAGTTGTTGAATTGCAGGTGGCGGTCTTTCATCCGATTTGAGATATCAGCAAGGAATGAAGAGACCATGTGAGTGGATTATTGCCCCATGTTAGGTGGTATATAATGAGAATCTTTCTTTCTGTTAGTAGGAGCAACCATTGCTCTGTGCATGACGGTAGTTACTGCGTGATTTGCCTTGTGCTACTGTGTGACTGGAGGAGGCTGATTTCATGATACAGTTAAAAGTTATTTCACAGAAGCTTTGCATTTTGGGGTTGATCCATTCGTGTGAATGCCGAATCTCCGGATTGACTGAGATATGATTAAGTCTTTGACACAAATGTTAACTCTTTTTTTTTTTTTTTACCAGAAATTTGCTCGACAATGAACTGATTGGATTTTTCATTGCCAGAGGTTAAAGGTCAAGTTCAGTGTAACCTAAAAGAAAAGTAATTTGATCCAATATACATACATGTGAAACGGCCTGTAAAGCAAGTCGGTTTTCCTGTAGCAAACTGACTGACAATAAAATTCAGTTTTCCGCAGTACTCGCAGAAGTCAAAATGCTCCACTTTTGTGTAAAATCGGTAAAATTGTAAAACGTACTAGAAACACTGATCAGCAGACATGTAGAAAAGAAAACCTAGAATATCCGACAGCATGAATGCACCATTCGATTACGTCATCGGCTGTCCCAGAAACCCTCTCACCAGGAAGTAGAAGACCCTAGAGCTCTTCGGCATTGTTTTGACAATGATGGAAGAGGAAGAATTTGAATTTGCTGAGGATTTGGAGGCTATTTTGCATCTGACCCCAGAGGTGCAGCTGGCCATCGAACAGGTAGTTGGACTGAGATCTTAACCGGCGCAGTTTAACACGCGTCGCCGCCGCTCTTGCTAGCAAACCACGGCTGCTATGGGACGCCGCTCGGCTATGTGCCGTCACCGCTCCGCAACTGACGAGACGAGTGATGCTCCACATAGATAATGTGATATCATGAAAGGCTTTCAGGGGTTTTAAGCAAAACGTTTAAAAGCGGAGACGCCATCGGCGTTAACTGGTAATCGCGTTAGACCGTGAGGCGGTCTGCGTCTTTTAGCGATGCTACCTTTCAGTCTTTGCCGCTGTGGGTAGTGGGAAGCTGCTCCTGCATTCAAGCTCTTGTTCTGCTCATGTGTCACGAAGAGCTAGCATGCGCCGTTCCAGGACGCCGAACATCTGCGCTTCCCCCAGCGTTGCACGTCAAAGTTGTCTAATGTGTAAAAGCGCAGCTAATGTTGCCAGCAGCCGTCGGTGTGTCGCCGTGAAACGTCGTCAGCTGCCCATTTAAAGCCAGTTTGTCGTCTGTCGTGAAGGTTTTCCCCAGCCAAGACCCGCTGGACAGGGCAGACTTCAACGCAGTGGAGTACATCAACACGCTGTTTCCCACCGAGCAGGTACGGGGGACTTAAACAGAGGCAGGGTATGCAGCTAGGCAGGTTTCAAGAAATATGATTTACCTCTTTCATAGCAGACATATTGGTCTTGTTAAAATAGAAAAACTCCAGGTGCCACCAACATTTATGGCTCAAATATTTTCAACGCCATTGTATTGTTTATACCAACATGTAAACGCTGCATAGTAAAAACATATATAATAATGACGATGATGATGATGACAAACCCCTGCTCCTTGGTACACATTTAAATTAAGGTTCAAGTCCCAAACAAATCATGTAAATTGAGCAAATAGATTTGGGATAAAAATATTGGAACAGATAAACAGATTTCTTTTCATATTTCCATTATGTAAATATATATATATCTATATTATATACTATGCTTGTATTTATGTGTAGATCTGTGCCAAATGTTTGGGCATTGTGACTCTAAAATTTTGTTATCCTTAAAAAGTGTAGGCGATATTTGGCACTCTCCAGCCACTGTACGTGTGCATGTATACTCCATCTCCAGGAGGTGTCACTGTAACTCAATAACTTGTGCTGTTACTGTATATTGTGGAAGTGGCCAGATGTGAGTGTGCTTTCACACAATTAGGTTTTATGTGTAACAATTCCAGTGATTCCCTATGTAGAACTTGCAGGTATAAGCAAACAAGTCTGTCTAATTAGAGGCAAAGTCATCTCATAATTTCAGTTCAAATCTTAAGAAATGCAGCTTGTCATGCTTTGCTTGTTATGGGTTTTTTCAAAGATGCAAATGTAAAAATGTTGCATAGTAAGGCATCACAATTATAAAATGTTTGGTATTGCACTTCAAAGAAAAAGCATGTGTGATGGGGTCACCCATGCATCCTTCTTCAAAATTTGGCACTGAGGAAATTCCCAACAGATGCAAAAGACAACACAAAACTTTTCAACTCTGAAGTGAGATATTAGGATTTTTATTTTTTTTTGACAATCCGATGAAAGTTTGATTTGCGGTTTCTTGACCCGTGTTCTTTTTGATTTTCTCAGTCTTTGGCTAATATTGATGATGTGGTGAACAAGATTCGTCTCAAGATTCGGTGAGTGGGTGTTGGTGATGCAATGGGCTGTTTTATATTTCATTTTACACACGCTTGCCCTTCCTTAAACTAGACCCTCCTTGTTCCCACCTCATCACTGACCTGTTTGGATTGTGGGTGGATGTAAGGTAGCAGCAAGCTTCAGGACTTTTTTTTTGTTTGTTGTTAAACTCATGTTTATCAACTACTTGGATTTTGGTGGGGGTGATGTAGTGGATGGTTTGCAATATCCCCAGTGTGACCAACTGCCATTATGTGTCCCATTTGACAGGCGCCTGGATGACAACATCAGGACTGTGGTGCGAGGTCAGACCAATGTGGGCCAGGATGGCCGCCAGGTGAGTTGATGTGCACACAGCCGCCACTTTGAGATGTTGACAAGGCATGAGGAGATCCAGACAGAAAAAGCTGGGTATCATCAGCATAGCAGTGGTATGAGAGACCTTGTGAGTGGATTATTACCCCAAGTGAGGTGATGTACATTGAGAATCTTTCCTGAGTTTTGTTTCTCCCTGTTTAAACAGTAGGAGCCACGACTGCTCAGTACATGACTGTAGTTACTGCATGAGCAGCCTTATGCTACTGTTACTGTAAGAGGCTGATATCTTCATACAGTTAAAAGTTATTTCACATAAGTTTTCCATTTTGGAGTTGATCCATTTGTGTGAATGCCAAACCTCAGGAAAGACTGATATATGATACAGTCTTTGACACAAATGTCAACCGTTGGCTTAACAATGAACTGATTAGATTTTTCATACTCAGAGGTCAAAGGTCAAGGTCTGTGACATAAAGGAAAAGTGATTTGATCCAAAATAAATGGAAAACAACCTGTTAAGCAAAACGGTTTTCTTGCAGCAAACTGACTGACATAGAATTCCATTATCTGCAGCACTCGCAGAAGTCAAAGAGCTCCACTTTTATGTACATTCTGTAAAACTGAAGTCCGAGAATACACCTATTGGTGCTACTTGGATCTTCAGTGTTGGACCTGGAGGCGTAGGGTGTTTGATCATCAGACATCCTCATCCGGGCGACCCAGTCAGGGGTGATCAGCCCCTGACTTGTGTCTAAGTGGCACACTACTGATCCCCGCTCCGGATCCACAGCCATCTCGAGGCTTTTTCAGCAGCCTCAGTGATGTTTTTGATGACTCTTTTGCACAGCTGACCTTTTGCTCCAAGTAGTTTGAGGGTTCAGTGAAACCCTGGCATCCAACCATAACTCGTTTGCCGCGGGCTTTCCAGTCATTACTTCCGCACTCCATTACCAGTTGAGCATATTTTGCCCTCTTGTGTTCATTGGCCACTTCAATACGGTCTTCCCAGGTGACAGTAAGCTCCGTGCTTGGCTGAACCCCAACACAACAAGTTCCTCATCATAAAACACATTAGAAACACAGCTCAGCAGAGATGTAGAATAGAATACTTAGAATATCCAACAGCATGAAGGCACCATTCAATTACACCATCAGCTATCCAAGAAACCCTCTCACCAGGAAGTAGAACACCATAGAGGTCTTTGACATTGTTTTGACGATAGCTGACAGGTGAATTGAACAGCGAATATTCGGAAAATTTTAATCTTAAAAATACGTTTTCATCCGTGTCATTGACCAAATTTCTGGTAAAAGGACAGGAAAAATGCTTTGAGTTGCACATCATGGTGAAAAGTAATATCTGATATCGCATGAGAGCTGAGTATTTGCATGGAACAGTGGAATTAAGCTTTGAAAGAAAAAGTCTTCGGTGTTGTATTGTTTTCACCCATCATTGTTGTAACACAGCATTTACTTTTTGTAAGCCCCATAATAGACTGCCATAATTAGCCACAGTTATAGTGTTCACAACAGCATCTTTCTCCTGAAGTTACAATTAAGCTGCTCTCAACCCAGAAAAACACGTTTCTCCTGCGCTCTCGTCTCTCCACACTGCATCCATGGAAAAGGACAGGATGACTCAGATCTATTCCTTTTCCTTAAACTGCCCCGCTTTACGGAAAACATGTCTGGGAAGTAGATTCCCTAATGCACTTTCTTGTAAGTCCGGCTTTTTGCATTTTTGCCTTTGCTTGTAGGGGCATGATGGAAAAGAACAGCCCCTGCTGATTTACTCCGGGTCCTTGCTCTGTAAAGGAGTTGTGGCATAAAGGGAGCATGACTTCTCATGAGGGAGCCATGTTTGTATCCGCAATTTGACGTGATTAGGTGTGCATTGTCATGAGGGTGTCTTGCTTGGTGGCCCTGTCTTTTCCAGCTAGCTACCGTTTGCTAGCGGAAACACTCTTAAGCCCCTCCAGACCAATAACGTTATAGAGTAACACACAATAATTTTAGTTTGTTTTTCCAGTGCCATAGAGCCACTCCAACATTTCCAGAGGGAAAATCCTTTCTGCAGATGGAAAGAAGGAGAGGTGTCCATTTCACGATGGTGATTGAGACACAGCAACAGAATAAAACCAACAAGATGAGCAGTTTAGCCATTTCTGCTTTTGAATCAACTCTCTCACTGAGATAAATGCAATCAACAGATTTAAACCACAGATACCAGGTTACGGAGAAGGATGGAGAAAGGAAGATAGGGGGAGAGAAAGTGGAGCAGGTGGGGTAAATGATTTTGCTCCTGTTATTCCTGGAGGGTGTGAGCCAGTGATATGATGCAGGACTGATGGTGGAGATGTGACTGTGTCCCAGTGGTCTGTAGCTGTTCAAAATGTCAACATCAAATCCTTAAATTTATTTCATTTATGTTGACATGTGTCCCATGATTCTTCACTATTGCTTTTCCATTGGTGAATGAATACAACGCATGTGACACTGAATGGCTATTGCATCACAGATACATACATGCACCAGAGCACAGGCAAATATACATAGTATCCTAATAGAGACAGTTGAAGAAAACAATATGAACTCCATCATTCTGATATTAGTCATGTGTGGTGCAACTTTGGCCAATCCAGATCAAACCCTGTAACCTTTATGACTTATTTTGGTTTAAAAAAAAAAAAAAAAATCACCTTATTATTTCCTGCACCGTGGGAGATGATGGCAGATTGTGGGAACGTCCAGGCCAATCCAGGCTTCTTTACACACATTGAAAAGAACCTTACCACACACAATTGCCATTATACAATATCCTCTCTTACATTGCGACGTGGCCACTGCATGCGCACCTGCTCCGCAGCTGGATGAGGAAATTGTAGTGCTAATGAAGAGGTTAGCCATTATTGATTTTTCTTTTCTGTTCTTTTATTTGTAATAGAAAATAAGGCTGTAAAAATATTTTGGTTGGAATTCATGCGGTGAAGTCGTAAATTGCAGAAGGTCATTAACAAGACCAAACATTTGTTATCAATTACTGCTTGCCGTAAACATTCTTGTTGTTTGATTGCTCATCAGCCTTTTGCCATTGAGAGCTGCTGGCCACGCACGCACACATGGACGCGCGCGCACACACACACACACACACACACACACACACACACACACACACACACACACACACACACTTTCCTTCACGGACTGTGCTTGCTCCTTGCATGGTTGACGTTTATGTTTTTCTTACTGTGTGTGTTTTCAAGTTTTATTTGCCTACTCTATTTATGTGTTCCATATTATTTTTAAAGGGTTTTGTGTAGTGTTTATCACATTCTGCTCTCTGCATCTATGTCTTTTAAAAATATGTGGGTTGCACTCTGTATACTCAATAAGTCTGCACCTCAGTTATGTGTAGTAACTTTCTCAGTATCGCCTATTAAATCTGACTATGGTCTCCAACTCTTCCAGATATAATATTGTTTTTGAGCACTGAACATAGAGGGAAATTTAACAATAAGAGATGAGCATAGATCTGTTCATTCACGAGCGTGCATGTGTGTGTGCCTGTGCACTGGCGAGTTCCAGACAGCATAATACACGGGTGTATTTCTGTTTATGATAAAACCTTATGAAATGGTGCCTTTAATAAGTAATTTTTTTGCTAGACCTGATGATTTCAAAACAATTTTCAAACTCAAGGAGTATTCTATGCAAAGCATTTCTGCAACTTTTCTTTTCTCTGTTAAGTGAAACACTTAACTGTTTAAAATATTTTCATGAGGCCCTGTACTTGTGCAGTTTTACAACTTTTATAATAGCACTGTTAGATTGATCTGATTTATTGTGTTTGACTCTTAACTTGCAAGTAACATTTTTACAAACCTTGCAGAAAGCTAAACTTGCATTTCTTAGAAATGAGGAGTTAAATATATCTCAAGACTGTTCAAGCTATACAAAGACGACCCCCAGTCTTTAGTACAAACTATGTGTGCTGTTGGACATGTACTGCTTTTTGCATGTTAAAGATACAGTGGTGTGTGTTTGTGTTTATACAAAAGCAGATAACATCTCGGGCATGGAGGCGCCTGCTGGGCAGTGGTCTCTTTCTGCTTTCCTCAAGGCTAAATACAGGAAATGAGTGCTCGGAAACTAGCCAGGTTAACTCGGCTGAGTCTGCCTGAGCAACAATTGCAGCCTTAGAGGCCTCTTCTGGATACACTTGGTTTGTTCGAGCTCTTCTTTAAAAATCTCCTTATTCTCAGATCAAAGATTGGGCCTGAAAAGTGCCTTCACCATTTCAAATCACCTAACAGCCCGAGCATTGTGTGAAGCATGGAGAAGGATACATGCGAAATAGAGCCAGATTTATTTTTTTTCTCAATTTGATTGAAGATTAGTCTGAACATTATCCAATAACCTCTTCCCTCTTCCCAAAAATCATGTGCAGTTTAGCTTAGTTTAAGAAAATGGCAGATTAAAACTTCCCTGTTCTATGATTTTATGACATGGCCATATGGTGGTGTTTTAACTTTGCGGCTCCACAACCCTGTCACCAAGCATTGCTTTTTGACACCACTCAGGAAGGAAAACTGATCCTTTGCCATCAGTGCACACAGTATTTATGTTTGTGAGTGTGCGCATGTGTGCGTGCGTGTGTGCACATGTGCATAACTTTTTGTGTGTTTGCTCACCAACTGTCCACTTGTTTCTTGGAGGTGTCTGTAAAAGTGGAGAATTCCTTGCACAGCTGGTGCCGGCTGTTAGCATTCCGTATGTGTGCACGTGTGTGCGAGAGTCTGAGAAAAGTCAAAGTTGTGTCTGCGGTGACGCCACATCATCGGGCCAAGAGAAGCCAATTACCTTGGCATCAGATGTCAAAGCAAAATCTCAGTTTAGGAGCATCAAAGAACAGCTGCCGTGTCAGCTGATGTTGAAATATTAGAATATCACACCAGCTATTTTACAGTTGTAACTTTCTAATGATATCTAATCATGCTTGACTATATAGGTTGTTAAAACTACTAATGATCTCTTTAATCTTTTTAGTGACAGCCTTTATACTGAACTTAGCCCCACAGCCCATGTGTCAACTTAACACCTATCAATGCCAGATTTCTAGATTGACTGTCCATTAGATGGCCAATTAGTATGAGCCTGACATTGCAGGCAGGATCATTTTTCACATGGACCAAGGCCACTTGTGAGACTGACACACACCCATTGCACTGTTTCTCACAACAAAATATTTGAAATGAAGCCTCGTCTAGAGCAATTTTTAAGTACAGTTACTATTTTATGTACAGAGAGATATTGTTCAATGTAAAACATAACAATAAATAAATGCTTTACAACCAGCTCCCGACAGGGCTTCTAGGTTCTCTGCCCATTCATTTTTGTGTGAAAGAAAATCCAGACTGAAATTCCTTTACTGTTTTTCTTTGTCCTTTCTGTTTTCATTTTTTTTAAACATTTCTAACTTGCAGCAAAAGATAAATGTAATGCGTACTTGGTATATTAACTTGTTCCCAAATTACAGGTAGAATATTGTAAATTTGGGAGTGATGTAGGAAGAAAGCATTTTACTCCTAATGCAGAAGCATCAAAAGATGAGTCTTAAACATTTCTTTATGACCTCAAAGATACACAAGCATTCCACTAATTGACCTCTGTGGATGTAAAATACACTGCAGATTTCCAGTCATGATATAAAAACTTTCTTAAGCTAGAATGTAAATACTTTCCTGTGCCCCCTCCATTTTGTCCTTTCCTTGATGCATTGAAAAGTGTTGCGGTGAATGTCAGTTGTACTCTCTCCAGAAATGCAAACACTCAGATTCTCTGGGGATATTATACTTTTATTTGTTTCATTTTGCTGTATTTACTTTATGCAGGCATTGGAAGAGGCCCAGATAGCCATCCAGCAGCTATTTGGCAAAATCAAAGACATCAAGGACAAGGCAGAGAAATCTGAACAAATGGTATGTTCACACACACACACACACACATACACATTCACACGCACGCATGCACGCACGCACGCACGCACGCACGCACACACACGCACGCACGCACATGCATACTCAAAGCTAGGACTCTGGAACAATGGAGATACACTGCATCTTCCTTCGAATACAATAGGAGACAGTGGAGGAAATTCATTTAAAAGTTAGGTATTGCACCTTCATTGTGTCTATTTTGAGTAGTGCTATGCGTGCGAGTGTATGAATGCATGTGTGTGTGCGTGAGTAGGTGGTTAGTTAAGAGGCCTGTCAAAGCAACCTGCTTTAAATCCAGTCAGTTTATCGCTAACGTTGCTATATTTCTGTCTGCGTGCACCATCAACTGAGCAGTTTTTTCTTAGTCTCTGACTTTCACTCACCTTTTCTAGCTTATTCCTCCTCCAACTCAGTAGCTTGTACCTTGCTCCTTTCTCCCATGCTTTCTCCTCCTCCTGTCTTTGTTTAATTTGCACAGCCTGTCTGAATTGTTCCACTTTCTGAATAGGTCAAGGAGATTACAAGGGACATAAAGCAGCTGGACCATGCCAAGCGCCACCTCACCACATCCATCACCACCCTAAACCACCTGCATATGCTGGCTGGAGGCGTGGACTCTTTAGAGTGAGTACATTTACCTGTAATGCATAAAGATTGTAACGATTATCAGTGCAACATGATTCTGCTGAAAGTCAATGAAGGATAATATTGAATTATATTACATTTTTAAATTGAGAGATACAATTGTAGAAGTGCATCATTCAGACAAGATAAGGTGAGAGACTAACTGTTGTTGTTGCTTCACCTTTGTGTAGCCCACAACTCAAAAGCTGAATGAATTTATTACATTCCACTCTGTTAGCAATGTTGTCAACATGTGCTTTCCAGGGTTGGAAGCTGCTCTTCATTCAATATAAGCAAAACAATAAAAATATAGAAGAACATGTCCTTCCAGGTTTATGGAAAGAATAAATAACTCTGGCGTTCCAATACTGAACTTAACCACTTCAATTTCAAGTATCTATATTGTCTGTATCCTCGAATATCTTGTCTCATTCTTTTTTCAGTGGGTGGTTATCTCTCCTATAGTGTGTTTGGAATTTATTTTACATTTGGAAGAGAGATGCAGCTAGCAAGACAGTACTCCAAAATGAATGTACATGTTTACAGAGATCTGTTCATTCACGCGTGTGCTTGTGTGTGTGCCTGTGTACTGGCGTTTGTGTGTATGTGTTCCAGAGCCATGACCAGAAAGAGGCAGTATGGTGAGGTCGCCAATCTCCTTCAGGGTGTGGTCAATGTGCTTGAACATTTCCACAAGTACATGGGCATACCCCAGATCAGACAGCTTTCCGAGAGGTAACTAATGCACACACGTATCTACACACAAACTCACATATCCTCTCCCCCACCTTTCTGTCTGCGAGTGTATTGGCTGCTTTGCTGAATGCTTTTGGGTTTGGTGCCTTGTTCTCGCACACTTGGGCTGTTTTTCAAGCAGCAGATTTATAAGAACTCATTTCCAGTAGCCTGTTCAAAGCTTACTTATTCTCTTTACAACCTAGATATTCCACAGCTTGTCAGCCAAAGTACTGAAAAGTGGTTACATTATTTGGCTGGAGGTATTCCATCCTGTTTATGCAGATATTCATACACATACACACACAACCTCACACATTCAGGAACACACAGGAAGGAAACACACTGAATAGTTTATTATGCCTGCATTTCTTCTATTGTAAGAGCTTAGGGGCATACTTTTCTGAGGGTGTGTTTTCCACTATGTATGCATGTGCTTCTATTATTGTGTGAAAAATGCCTTTTGAAATTAACTTGATTCTCGTTCTTGGTTTTTGACATGGCATCAGTCCACCCCAAGTGCTGATCACAAGTAGTGTATTTAACATGAGAGCAAAAAATGGCTGTTTGCTCTCTTGAGTCTCATTGAAACAGAAACACAGAAGAACAAAGTGTATTGTTCTGCTGTTTTTTTTTCCCACAGCTCTGACATAATAAATTTTCCATTTTTCTGAACGTTTTCCAACAACACCAGAATCAGTTTGGGACCTATTGGCCAACTTGATATTCAGATTCAGAGTAATGTTGATCCCCGAAAACAAGAGAGGATGAACTTCTGTTCTGTTTTTGCCGAGGTGTGGCAGACAATGTTCATACCAATGTAATAGCTGCATGGAACAAGTGACTCTGCATGGGAAACAGATGAAAGGAGACAAATAGAAGATTGGAAGTGAAATACTTGAAGGCTGAGCAGCTGGACACATACAGATA
>CAAKHG010045501.1:0-17402 GCA_901007715.1 Dactylopterus volitans
CGCTGAACAATATGAGCTGACAATTCCCTACTTTTTTAAATACACAAACACTTCAAAACAGGGGTGCTACATGAACTAATGGGGAATACTTGGCAGCTGAAGCAGTGCTGGATTGCTGCAGGGTGGATTAGAAAAACACAAAAGGATGTCAAATCAATCTGCCATCAATGGGCCATTTTTAATTTTTGCACTGATGAACTTCATAACAGCAAAGCACGTGGCCCCTAAGGTATCCAGTTCATTAGGAGGCTTAACCTGATAATAAAAAAAAAGGTGGGAGGATATCAATTTATCCACTAATGAAAAGCTAACAAAAATCAGCTTAATGGGCAAAAGAAGCCACTAAAAGGCAGCAAATAAAGGCTCCATCGCCTCTTAGGTATTTGTCTATAACGCACGGTGCAACCACGCCGATATGTGATAGGGTCTTTGAGTTAAACTGCAGGTATAATGGCTTATTATCAAAATTGTTGGGGCAGTTACATGCATCACTACCATATAATGAGCCCCAGAGATAAAAAAAAAAAAAGAACAAGTAAACAAATGCAGGCAAACGCAGATCCAGGTCCTGATAGTGTGTGGTGAAACGAGACAGCAGGAGGGCTTACATGGATTAGACCAGTAGCTTTCTCTGCAGCGCCCCTCGCTCCTCGCCACCTGTTTCCTCCCACCATGTCCACTCGCGGCTCCAGACAGCGAGCCGCTGTCACGTGGAGACAAACGCCCGAGTGATCACCATCAATGATGCAGGCCAGGAGGAACTTGATGAACCAACTTTTCGCTGGTCAAATGCCAACAGTTCATTCTGAACTTCTACTGATCCGAGGAAATGTTCATGTAGCATAATGTGCCTTTTTTTTTTTTCTCCCCCAGACACAGTGCATGGACTTTATTCAAAACACCTGATCTCCCAACAGCTCCACTGGGGCGGTCAGGGGCTTTCCTCAGCAGCAGCGAGTGGAGATTTTCCAGAGACAACACTGTACGACGGCTCGGCTTGGTTCAAGCAAGTCTGGGCACATCAGCTCATCGCGGCGGGGATTTGCGATTCCATCATGACGCGGATAACGTCTTGGGAGGCTTTTTTAACCGGGTGATTCACTGGTAAGCAGCAGGCTGGTCAAACGGTCAAAACCGTGGATCAAAATTTCATTTCCTATACGACAAAAGTACAGCAAAGAGTGGTGCTACTGCCTGAGCGGCCGCTCGACTCTTGCGGAGGAAAATAAAGAGTGAAACGATAAAATGAATGCGGGGCAGAAACCAAAACTTGACACACTACGATTGAGTGATAAAAAGCTACAAAAGTATTGAGAGTTGAACACACAGTTAAAAAAAAAACATTCCATTGAGGGCGTTCTGTGGCACAGATCAAAACTAGTAAAAGTGGTGATGGAAACGTTAAATCGGCCTAAAGTACCTGTGGAAAAGCCCCATAGGTGGTGGTGGCAGCGCTGGAGAAAAGATCTTTTTGTCCAGGGTCCAAAAAAGCAACTCTTGCGGCAACTGACCCGCTGTGCATTGAAGCCTGTAATCTCAGTAATTGCTCAGGACTCTTAGGCCTAATGCACAGGAATTAAAGTGTCGGCATCTGCTGCGCTACGTGCGAGGCTCCGCTCAATTCTTGTTTGCCATTTAATTGTCCGCTGATGATTACAAAGGAGAATCACTTCACGGTAACCGAGGTGCAACTTCAATTTAGCTCGTAAACACTCGGGAGGGCCATTTAGCATGCTTCACAAGAGGCGAGGAAGCGGCCAGTTGCGCTGGTGGAGGATGAGGCGAGGGGGATTATGAAGGAACGCAGCTTTTAATGATTTGACATTTTTAATGATGGTTAGAGGGAAGAGCGGGTGAACTATTCATCAGCGGGGGGCCCCTGGGAGACAACGGCCCTCAATCTTTTCTGCCTCATCTACCCTCTCCCCTCCCAACTCTTGTGTTTCAGTCCAAAAATATTCTCAAACCACCAATCACTTCCATTGTCTGCGTCAGGGTTGAATATTGGCCGCGACTCAAAAACAGCCTCCATCTGAGTGGCCATTTAGTCGTTTAATAAAAAGGCGTGTGCCGAGTGCCAATTTGAAAATGAATATCCTCGTTAGGAGCCCTGGGGTTCTCCGTTGCCTACTCTTCCACAGATTTATGGAGAATCCATAAATAAACCAGAAGACAGCGAGCGCCACATGCAGCCGGCTCTGCCAAGTACTGGACTGGAACCATGAACGAGGCAATGATGTCAACCCAGTGATCAACAAGTAGGCCGAAACAACACGGGACAAAAATAGAGGAGAGCCCATTCATGCGCAAACCCGTTCTCGCCCCGTTCTCCGTCCTGATTAGCGACAGCCGTGCAGCGAAATGAGCGAAATAACATCAACTTAGAGTTGGTTATATTATCAATACATCTTAAAATTTTATGTTTCGCTGCTTGTTCTGAAATGTGGCACTTACCTTACGCGCTTCACCTTTGCCCTTTCTGCGCGTCTGCTTGTTTTATTTACTTTAACTGATCTCTTAATCCCCGACAAGAACCCTCGTGCGCGTCGGTCCAAACATTTTGTCAGCCTGACTTCAAAACACGATTTAGCATTCACAGTCTGAAGCCGCCGCTGCAGAGCAGAGGACACAGAAGCTGGCCCGCTCCTTGATGAGAGTCCCTCCACTAAAACTGCCAATTAGTCGCAAAAAATTTTGAGCGGCGCAATTGGCCGAGCTGAAAAATAACTTGGCAAGCTGCGCATGTAGGCCACCGGATGGTTCAGATGACATGGAGCTTAACTGGGAGGCATGTTAGCAGATCAAAAGTGCCATGTCGCTTTAGCGGCTAAATTAACTCGCTGTGAAGGGGCTGAGCTTGTGGCCTCATGTACCCCGCTGAACATTAGTCACTCGTTATAAAGTTGGATAATTGATGGGTTGCTGTGCTCAAGCACTTGACCCACACACTGATTGAAGATGCAAAAAAAACAAATTTTGGACAGGATGGAGGGGTGAAGCAGCAGGAGCAATGGCCAACAAGCTATGATGACCACTGCATGAAACCTATCGAAATAAAGAGGCAAATTACTAAAAAAACAACAACCTGCAATTACTTTAAGTATCTGAAGTCATACGCACACCCTCACAGATGTTCTTTAGAAAACACTCGCCGCTTTGAACAAAGGCCCCGACATCTCGCAGGTGACATGTGGTAGAACGTCAGGGGTAACGGGATCGCAGTACGGCGCAGGGGCCGCTTCAATTATTCATGCCAGAGTGGTGCACAATAGCGAGGCTGATGGGGTCTAGATGTGGGCACGCATTTCCACGTGCATTAGTGTAGAAAGGGATGGCATGGTGGCAACGTGAAACCAGACCTGGTTGGTACAGCTGCAGCGTGCAAAGGGATGAAACTAAAATAATATGTCCGCTCACCAGCCACTTTATTAGGTACGCCTGGTCAACTGCTTGCTCGCGCCAACTCAGGATCAGAATGGGGGAAGAAAGGTGGTTTGACTCTGAACGTGGCCTGGTCGTTGGTGCCAGACGGTCTGAGCATCTCGGCAATTGCTGATCTCCTGGGGTTCCCTCACACAACCGTCTCTCTGGGGTTTACAGAGGATATCCAGCGCGCGGCGGTTCTCTGAGAGAAAACACCTTGTTTACTGGTTTGTAGCTGATGGAGAGGCAACACGTACTCAATGAACCACTCATTACAACCGAGGCCTGTAGAAGACCATCTCCGAACGCACAACACATCCAACGTTCAAGCAGACGGGCAACAGCATCGGAGAACCTTTGGTCAGGTGCACCTTCCAACCCATTAAAGTGTCCATCAAACCCATTATCAGCGAATGTGGAATTAATAGAGATGTAGCCAATTAATAGAGCCAAAAAGATGACGCCAGAGGACGGCAGTCATGCAAAGCCATTCACAAGTTGCACTTAAAATCCACAGAAGAAGAACCACCTGTTGTCCCACCGTCAATGTTCCCTGCTGCTCTAATCGAAGTCAGCGTGGCGTCGCTGGTGTTTCACCAAAGTGTCTCTGGCTTTACAGTTTCGGAGACGGAAACATGGCCGAAGCCATTTCGGCGTATTCCGCCATCATCTACAGAAACAAACTCAAACTTTATCACTATACACTGTAACTGTAAACCTGTGCTGCTGCTGCCGCCGCCCGGAACTAGGCCTGAGATCCCAGAGGAGAGTCCGAGGTCGCATGGCTGGAGCTAAGCCGAAAGTGAAGAAGAGGAGATGGCAACCTAATGTCCCAGGGGTCGTCATGGGCATCGCAAGGAAAAAAAAAAGGACGAGCTCGCCGCACTGATAAAGACCCAGAAGTGAAACACTGTAGGACGCTACAAGCAGCAGTAAGAAGAGGAGGAGGCGGAGGGATTGCATTTTGTGAGGGAGGTGATGTAATCCCGGACATGTTCACGTTAAGGAACGTCACTAAAGGCCGGACACTGCCCGCACATGTCAGAAGATGAGGTAATTCTGTTAATTCTGGTATTAATTAAATTTTTTTTCACAGGACGAACCAAAAAGAGAACCTATAAAGTAGCCACCACAGCAATAAGCAGTATTTTTAAGATATAAGCACTGTAGAGTAGTTGGTCATTATGACAGAAGGGCATTTGAGAGATGTTTCTTGCGTTAACATAATGTCAGTTATGTTTATGATGGTTGTAAAAAGTTGAATGAATATCAATTGTCTTATCTGCATCAGTCACGTCAGGCAGACATTTATAGGTTACTGGCTGGAAAAAAAAGACTTGTATAACTCGCTTTAACGCACTGGCTGCAATGCTCCATGAGGACTAGAATGATTAACACTCCGCTGAGGGCTGATCTGAAACACAGTTCTGGGCCCAGTCGTGGCTGAACAAATCATCCTGACTGGATTCAAACACGTAGGCGAGATACAGTGAGGTGTGGCTGCAGCGAGAGGCCGCCTTGCCTTTTATGCTTTCCACGGCTTCGCCGGGTGTCGGGTTGTCGGACCAGGTTGACGTTGCTCGACCCGTTTGGGGCCTCTGCCTTGGGCATCAAACTCTTACCTTGTTATTACAACGCAGCTGCGTTTGTTTGTTCCCCCCCCTTCAAAACGTCTCTTCTTCCTCTTTAAAAAATTTTGGCGTTTTGCTTCCTGGCACTGCTTCTCAGATGCTTCGCTGCCATGATGAACAATCCACAATGGCTTCTTTTTTTTTTGTCCTCCAGCTTACTGGCAGGTCAGTAGGGAAGTTAACAGGTTAAGCTGATTTTTGAATACCCACCGACTTCAAAAGCGGGCTTGCTACATTTAAATATGATAACAGTCGACTTCAGAAGAAGCCCGCATTTAACTGGACTTTTAACGCAGAGTTTTTGCAACTTTTTTTTTCTTCTTAACCATAAAAAAACGAGGACTTGTACACAAACACAGCTGCACCTGAAGCGCGCCGTGGAAACGGGCAGGAGGGAACGTCGCAGAGCCAAACGGCGCGTCGCAGAGCCAAACGGTGCATTTGCGGTTCATTAAAGCGCGCCTCCTTTCCCATAAGCCTCGGCATACTGGCAAGCACATAAAGCCCCGCTCGGGTCTCGCTGTGCTGATGGCAGGCGGCCACATGATTGTGTTTTTTTTAACCCTACATGCGCGCACGAGGTCGCTCGAGGTGATGCGATTCGCGGCAGTTATGTTTACGTGCCCTCACGATCTCCCTCTCCTCACACACACACACACACACACACAGAAAGAAACACACACACAGTCACCATCTGGGCTGAGTGTTTTGCATGGCAGACCGATGTGCAGGAGAGAGAGAGAGAGAGGAGGCTGCTCGTGGAGCCCGAGGTAGGACGGAGGGGAAGGAAGTCTGGTTGCAAACACTGAAGAGGGAACTTCCTGCATCCAGGTCAGATTCAGCCTCATCACTTCCAAACACAAACCAGAGCTGCAGGCCCCTCATGTGATCTCCAAGTGGTAAACTACATACCCAAGACGAGGGGGCCGCTGTTCCAAGACTGACATATGGAGACGCGGGACGAATCATCCAAACAAAATGGATTTTGCTGGGGGGGCGGGGGGGGGGAGATCAATGACGTCTCGCCGATTTCCCGTTGTTCGTACCGTGACCGCCTCCGTTTTTGCGAGAGCTCGGCGTAATGGCTTCCGCTACAAGAGGCTTTCTAAACCATAATTAATTAAATACCCCAAAGAGTCGCTCTTTAATACAGTCACCACATCCGCCTGCAGCCGCAATCCTCCTGCGATGGATCGCCCGGCTCTTTCATCTCCCCAGCCTGTCTCCTCTTACACACCCGTGGGCGGGTTGCTGTAGGCCCGGAGTCATGGAGCCAATGGAAGCCCCGCCACCATAAGTACTTCTGCATGGTCAGAGTAAATGTACTTTCGGTAGGCATTTCAGAGATGCTCAATTGTGTGTCGAGACTACACCAGATGCCTCCCGTCCGCAAACGTGAGGGAGAAACCTCCAGGGTCAGAGATGCACTCAGGACTCGCACGACAACGGTCACTCCAACCTTTGACAGTCACTTATGGATCACTTTGGTTTCTTGGTGGTGGTGGTTTTATGTAAATTCAAGTGTGTTTTGATTCCTAAAGACGTAATGCTACGTGGCGCGTATAAAACAAAAACAGTACTGCAACACAATGGCAAAATAAACAATTTCAGCATAATAACATTTTTTTGGTTGCAGTGCATGTGTAGAATTTGTGTGGGTGGATGGGAGCCCGTGGGAGTGTGTGTCAGGGGTGTGTGCTCACAGAAAATCGATCTATGTACCGTACACGCCGATTAAGCATGTTTACCGTAGGATATAATGCTACAGCCCGGCAATAAAGTTTTATGTTGAATTTGTACCGATTCTGTTTGAGAGAGGTGCTGGCATTTTAACGACTGCTCGTGGGACTGTAATGTGTGTGTGGGGCCGTGATGTGGGTTGGATTACCAAAATATTAGGGACACCTCAGTGTAACCCGGTACGATTCAAAAAAACATCACAAAATACAGTCCCGATGACAACCGATTAAAATATGCAAACACCCCTATAAAATATTCCATCAAAAATTCAGCATAAAACTCCTGAGGGGAGAATTTAATGCAGGCTGTTGAATAATATTGTACAGTAAACACGCATGTGTCATAATGTTATGCATGAAACTCATTCAATCGGCCCGCCACGGAGCTCCACTTTTTGGGCCAGGTTACGCTTGAAGAAGCTACTCCGAATAAATAAATACTGTAATCCTCATATACGACTTTGGTTTTATCTAAAAATAATTTGGAGAGTAAGTGTAGACTTGTGCAACCCCCCCCCCTCGCGGCAAAAAAGCTAGTTCTTAAGTGCCGTGGTGACACGCGAGCGCATGACAGCGATATTTACAAAAGCAGTCCGGAGACAATGCCGGGCGGTTTCGCACAAGCGGTTACGCTCCCGATGCTCTGGCATCGTGCGATGCTTTGTTGACCGCCTTTCGTGAACACGCGAGAGAGAAAAAAAAAAAAAAAAAAACACGAGTCACTTCGTTCCCAGGAGTTTGTTGCTCAACGTTGCATTTTCAGCACCCAAACAGCAAACTGTCGGCACTGGCTAGCATGTGCAGTAACCGCCTCCTATAAAAAAAAAAAAGGATGCACAATATATGTTGGTCCGATAAAAGTATTCCATTTCATCCGTTCACTACTGTGCTTTAAGGATGATAGCACAACAGGACTCACTCCAACTGCTGGCCAGGAAAATCGCAAGCCCCGCCTAATCAATAACTGCCAGTGTGGAGCTAATGGCTCTGCGCCGCCATCAGACACACCTGTAAGAGGGTGGGCAGCTGGCGCTCCGTGCTGCCTCGCCAAGCCTCGTCTCCAAAAGAAAAAAAACATTCCAAAAAAAATCCATCTGCTACACACTGGCACTCTATTCGTGGTGAAAAGTGTGGCTTTACCAGCACATGCCAGTAAAAATCAGGAAATAGGCTACAGTGCAAAGCGGCTTTCCCGCCAAAAAACACACGAAAATACAGCAACAACGGGCTCCTGTCTGCGGTGGGAAAGGCTCTGATCGGCAGTCGGCTGCGGGTCAAACGGCTCTGCACCGGGACACGGATTTTTTTTTTTTTTTTTAAATGGGCTCATCTACGACCGGCTGCAGTGGGAACGTCACACCGGGGCGGAACCGCGCAAAATTTACGGGATGACGTCGGTGTCTCGCCGGTAACTCGAGGCAATAAAGCAGACGCTGGCAGCTGCGGGGCGAAACATTACTGGTCTGGTCACGAGATGGCCCGGCATCACCCACAGACTCCATCCGCCTTCGCCTCAGCGGCGCTCACATATCGTCCACTCCGCGCCGAGGTTGTGTAGCTTGAAAGTACGGGAAAAACAAGAGTTGACCGCCGTCTCCTGTGGCTTTCGCGCTCCTTTCCCACTGTTTGCTTATCGCGCTGCGCTCTGGTGCGCTGAGGAAGTCATCAACATGATGTCATCAGAAAAAGAAAAAAAAACCAGTCATCCAGCTCGTGCCCTGGCACTGAGTTCCGGGTCTGCTCGCGGAGAGAAAAGGAGTCACTTCCCGATTGTTAACGAGTTTACCCGGCTTTAAAAAAATAAAAAAAAACACCGTTGTAAAATGCTAAGTTCGGTGGGGAAGCAGTACAAAACTGTAGAGGCAACTACGACGCGGAGCCGTTCATTTTCAACCACTCGACTAATCAGTTGAACGATCTTCACAGGCAAGAAGACGTTCATTTCAAAATCGGCGCGAGCCACTCAAATGATTAGACTCCGGCGCTCAGCGCAGACGCCAAGGGCACCGGTGGACTTCTAAAAGTGACCGAGCGTGCCATAAGGCCCGGGCGTGGCCGCGCTTAGCGCCAGAATGCTTCTTAATGGGATTTCAAAAGGCGGGGATTCTGCTGAGTCAGCATCAGACACGCCGGCTGCAGTGCTCCGGTGAGTGTGTGTGTGTGTGTGTGCGCGCGGGAGAGTGGGGGGTGTGACCCGGCTACACACCGCGAAAAAGCGCAGAGCCCGAACGTGACTAATCCATGTTCGTTCATTCAACAGCTCGGGAGATGGGGCGTGCGTCAGCGCTTAAGGCGCGCAGTCACCCCACCCTCAGACCTCACTTTCAAGCAACCTTTTTCTTGACTATTAAAAAAAAAAAAACATGTTATACTGCCCATCATGCGGCAAACTACACTAAAGTGCCACTAAAAGCTCTGCAACACATAAGCAAGAAACAAACTGGGTACAGCTTCAGAATTCCACTCAGATGGGGAGTATTGTTATAGCGGTGTGATGTCTTGCATCAATAAATGCCCACATGAGGCAAACTATCCATTTTCCAGGCGTGAGACTAATTGCACAAAAGAAAAAGTAAAAAGCTGATGCATCACAAAGCTTGCTGGAGCATGCACCGCTACGCCCGGGAAAACCGCACCAGGCCGAGTTTCAGGGAGTCTTCCGGAGCTTTTCCACGACATGGTAGCTTACTCTGCTCCGGCACCGGGTGCTTATCTGGGGGGGTTGTTTTCCATACGACGGCAGCACCGCCTCAGTGTGACTGATCATCATAGGTGACGCTGCAGGAAAATGCTGTGATGTCATTTTCAACGCGACACAGAAACGCACAGAGACGGAGAAAGGAACGACCGAATTAAAACTACAGTAGTGGAACCTCGGGAGAGCAGGTGCTAAAAAAAAAGTGGTACCTATCAGGTACTTTCCTAATGGAAAACCACAAAAGGCGAGCCGAGTAGAGCCGGGTACCATGTAAATGAAGTTAGTCTGGGATATCTGGTCCTGCTGTGGTTCATATTAATCAAAGAGGACAAGCAAAGAGCAGGACGGCTGCATCCATACCGCTCGGAGCAAAGACTGAATCACCATAATAATGCGGTTGCGTCGATCACGGCGCCCCACCGCGGCGTCGTGCTGCCGAGCCGGGCCGCTCGTGGCGCCCGCCCACACGGCAACGGGGAGCACAGGTCAACCGATGTCCCGGCTGTCGCTGGTTCAAGACCCCAGATGGTTGGAAAACAGCGCAGGGGGTCAACGGTTCCCGTATGACGGCGGCACGCGAGTCACCCTTCAACAGTCCGGGGAAGTTCAATTAACGTTAAGTAATAATTAGTCATATCGTGGCGCGGGGCGGAAACAGCTGACGCGCTCGGAGAGCCGGGGTTTTTTTTGTTTATCACACAAACCACACCAGAACGAGTCCAACCACCACAACAATTAGCCCTGCCGCCACAGCAGCCGGCCGCGCTCTCCATCCCGCCATCTGCTGTGGTCCACCCACACAAAACTGCGCACCACTTGATCTGGACGTTAGCCTGCCAAGACCCAGGAGGGCAAAGCAGATGGTGTGCTTACAGCCAAAGCATTTAGCCTTTGAATAGCGGTGGAAATTCAAATCAAAAGGGGCACTGAAGTAAGTCAAATACTCCCCCTTTCTTTGGCATTCACCTGGAGAGCTGCCAGGCTTCTCTCCAGCAAGGCAAAAGTAACATCCATCTGCTTCTGTCGGATTTAGAATAGAGCTCAACCAATTTTTCTGCTGGTATATATATATATATATATATATATATTTTCTCTCAACATTAGCACGTCACAGCCATATCAACATCGGCAAAAAAAGGGTCAATATGCACCAATAAATTAGTAGTCGGATCTTGACCGATTTATCGGCCAGCCGATATTTTACACCAAAATTTGCTTATCACAGACATATCGGTTTCTGCAAAAAAAAATGCAGATATGTGGTAATATTTAGTATTGTTGTAGTGGCACATGATCTCCAGCAAAAGTTAACGCTTCACTCAAAGGTTGAAACAAATGCCCTTATTGGCCAGGGCAGTGGACTGTGATTGGTGCTCCACCTACCAGGTACATTTTACCAGTCGGCCAATGGACATTTGTCGGTCAAAGGAATCGCAGCTACATTATAAAAACGGGAACAACACAGCAGGACCACACAACAGGCACAAGTCATGCCGGGATATAACGTCGCCTTTTCCACGACGTGGCACCAACTCTATTCTACTCTGGTATATCGGGTACTTTTCGGGGGTCGTTTTCCAGTAGACACCATCTTGAATGCGACACCCAAATGCACACGCAGTAGAGCAACAACAAGAGGAAAAACGACGGACGATATCGACGGAAAGCCAATATTGCCAATTCTTGAAAATAAATAAATTAAAACTATGACTGCTACAATAATTTGGTTGGCCAATCAGTGGTCTGCCCAGTTTTTACATCAGCTTTTCGTACCTTATAGTGCTTAGTCGGCCTTTTTTGGAAAACCCAGCAGAGCAGGTACTTAAAAAAAACGGCACCGGATACTTATTCCTTAATCCAGCGGGACATGATGGGAGATGTGGGTGGTCCTTGCTACTGTATGGTCACAGATGAGCAGGAAAGGACTTTGATGACTCTACTCTTCTTTTTTATTATTATTATTACTCCCAAGTATTAATATCCTTTACAAAAACCTGCCATCAACCGGTTAAAAACTGCAACAACAAAAAAAGAAGTCTGGCCGGTTCTTATTTTCACACAAAAAAATATGCAGGAAAATTCTGATTAATTTTTATGTAGATGAATCATGTTCCTACGTAGAAAAGCTAACCCGACTTGTCACAGCAGAAACTGCCTCATAAATCATATCCAGGGTGGAAGGAGGGCGGGGGAGGTTTGCGTTTAAAAATCCTAGATATAATGATTTGCTTTAAACCAATACGGCTTGGTAACAATAAAAAAAAACACGCACCTTCCTGCGATGAGCGCACATGAATGGGTTCCTAGTAAAACACGTGCTTAAAGCGAATCTCCGCCAGCTGTCGTCGCTTTACGGGTGTTGTTTCTTCGACGTTTCGTAGTTGCACGCCGACGCGTTTCGTGGATGTTTTGTTTACCAGCGAGGAGGGGGGGCGGGGGGGGCACGTACGGGAGCCCGCAGGGACACACTTTACGGGCGAGTTCGGGGGAAAAGCTGAAGAGGTCGCGGAAGGCGCAACAAAGTTGAGGAGTTGTTTTGTTTGGGGTTTTTTTTTTGTTTTGTTTTTTTTTACGCGACGCCGCTGCCGTTTCGCGCCGCGTTAGCCGCTTAGCAGCTCCTCCACCGCGGGCAGGAGTTCCCAACTTACCCGCTGCTGCCTTCCAAGCCCGCGTCGGCCAGCGCAGTTGGGTCGACGAGAGGACGAGACCCCGCACGGCGGCGACTTCTCCCCCACCACTCCCCCGTGTCTCTCTCTCTCTCTCTCTCTCTCCCCCACTCCACAAGCGGCCCCTCGGAGTGTAGTTTTAACAGTCCGCGCCGAGGAAAAGTGGCGTGCGCA
This sequence comes from Dactylopterus volitans, assembly GCA_901007715.1. Lineage (NCBI taxonomy): Eukaryota > Metazoa > Chordata > Actinopteri > Syngnathiformes > Dactylopteridae > Dactylopterus > Dactylopterus volitans. The sequence continues at coordinate 12,332 of CAAKHG010045501.1, forward strand.
GTTGATATCGGCGGAGTGCGGAGCGCGCTGCGCAGGCGACGGGCGGCTTCTTTGTTCCTGCTGCCCGCAGCCTGCTCCTTCGGATATTATCGCCGTTCATGTGTCCCCGGCAGCCGCTGATTGGCTGGAGCTCCGGGATCAGGGAAAGGTGACTGGCGTCAAGCTGGAGGGGGTGGGCTCAGCGCGCGGCTTCCGGTCGCGACTTTCAACTCGCGGGCGCCGCTTTGCGCGGGTTTTTTTTTTCCCCGCACGGACGCGCCTGAGCTGCGGGTGTCGAGCAGCACCGCCGAACGCAGGCGGCCCGGCTCGGTATTTTTATGCGGTTTTGTCCCGCTCGAAGTCTCCCAGTGTCCAAAACCGTAACCGATTCTCTGCTTTTATTTTATTTTTTTAAATATCGTTGCTCAACTTCCGGTTTGACTCCGGCTTCCAGGTAACTTGACGCAGGGTGGAGGCGGCCTCGTGCTTTGCATAGTTTTAATCTGGACTCGATCGGGATCCGGTCTCACGCGGCCTGTCTAATTTCACTCAGATGGTCTTTGTTAAGAAAAAGAATGTTATTTAACGTAGATTTGCACCTACATCTCTTTTGTTATCATGTTGGTGTTTCAACCAGATATCGACAAAAAGTTTAAAATTAGCACAAAAACAACATAATCAGATGTTTAAAACCTTTGGAAAAAGTCGGTTTATAAATGTTTCTCAGTGTGACCTAGTAAAGCATCTGTGGTTTCATTGTCTACAGTTCATGATATTATCAAGAGGTTCGGAGGATCTGGAGCAGCCGCTGTGCACAGAGGGCCCGGACATCACCGCCAAAATACGGATATTATTGTTATATATGTTGGGATGACCAAAATATTAGGGACACCTCTCTCAAACAGAGCCAACATAAAACTCCTCCTGAGGGGGGGGCTCTGGTGCACGGTTGCTGCATTGTATCCTGTTTTAAACACGCAGCGGCCGTGATGTTATGGCCGACGGGCGTGCGTCGTGCCAAGCGATAGAAAAACCTGCCTCTCCTTGACCCCCCCCCCCCCCCCCCCCCCCCCCCCCCCCCCCCCCCCCCCCCCCCCCCTCCCCCCCCCCCCCCCCACCGTCCCTCCGCCCGCCGCTGCCCTTCCCACCTGCACCACCTCAGCAGCTCATTGGGCCATTTCTGCAGGACACCCCCCCGGAGTAAAGCTAACACGTTTACACTTTCAACTTTCAGTTTCCAAAACACACTTGTAAAAACACAAGTGCAAATTTTGCAGCTTAAAAAAAAAAAAAAAAAGAAAGAAAGAAAAAAGAAAGGCACAAAGAGGAATCCACAACCCTGGGCAGTGTGCAGAGCTATATACATTTAGAACAATGTAAAATACAGTCGATTTAAGAAAGCAAACTTTTTTTTTTGCAGCTGGGTAAGATTCAGCTATATTACAGTATATACACACGGAAATGACGGAAATGGCCAACCTGAGCCAATGAAGTCATCCTGAACGTTAACATCATGAATCATCTTAGAACCGACAAATTTAAGAAGATTTTTTTTGTAGTTGTAGTTGTCGTTGTCGTTTTTGGCTCCTCATCGGCTACCAAAATCGACCACATCTGGATGTAAACACTCAAAAACGCGTTTTGTTCATCCCGGGGAACCGAACGCGGCGGGAGCCTCGCGTCTCCCTCCGATGTTTCTCAGAAACGGCTCAGCTCATTAAGCAGCATCTTCCTCCAGCTCCTTCTTCAAGCTGCAAAGAAGAAGAGAAGATGTCGGTATTTAAAAAAAAAAAAAAAAACACAGACTCTTAAGAACAAATCTTAAAATGTGCCGCTCACCTTTTCAGGTAGGCATGCACGTTATCGTAGCCGTGATATTTGGCCAGGTAAACCAGCACGCCGGTGGCACAGCGGCCTTCACGGGCTCGACAGAAGCTGCAGTTGCAGATCCCTCTGCATGGCGGACAGTGCCACTCCTGGCAGGGACAAGGAGACGTCAGGTCGGGTCTCACACACTCACTCACTCACACACACACTCCAGCGTCAGAACTTACCGGGTTCAGCAGAGCGTCTCGCACCTCCTCTCCGTAGCGGTTGCGGAGGCAGGGGCCGCAGAACTGACCCCTCACGCCCACGCACTCTGGATTGCGGCAGTTGGTTTTGGTGTCGATGGTCTTCTGGCGGCACTGGTGACAAGTGCTTCCCTGAGAGGAGAGGAAGGAGGAGGAGGAGGACTTTCATACGGTGATTCGTGGCTCGACACACACACACAAAAAAAAAAGCGAGCAGCAGCTGAACTCTGCAGGCGCGCGGCGAGTGCGGCACCTACAGTGGAACTGTTGTAGACTTTCTCCCGCACGTTGTTGCAGATGTGCTGCAGCTCCGCCTCCGTGATGTCCTCCACGGGCCGCACCACGTGAGGGATGGCCTTGGTGAAGTTGAAGGAGCGGCGGCGGGGCTGCGAGGGGGAAAAAAAAAAAAAAACGCGCCACTCATTAGCATGTGGTTTACAGGTTTAGGGGGTAAGGGGGGGGCAACGGTTGCAACTTTACCGGCGCGTCCTCCTCCTCATAGTAGCGGCCTCTGCGAACCAGGCTGAACTTATCCTCCGGGTCCTCCTCTGGCGGTGGGGTGGGGGGTCCGTCCACCAGTGTGCGGGACCGCGTGTGGGGGCGGGACGAGCGCTCCGGGTTTTTCCTGCGAACAGCGGGAGTCCCCATGGACCGCCGCGGTGCTTGCCGGGGCTAAAAAAAAAGGGGGGGGTCCAGAATGTTCCTGTTAACACAGCCGACCGTCGCGTGCCGTAAAGATGCGAAAGATCCAAATATGAAACAAGCCTGTTTTACCGTAGTGGACGCGGACATCGCCATCCTCCGCGGGAAGAGCCCGGGCACTTTGTTCAGCTCTGCCATGAGCTTTGCGAGCTAAAAAAAAAAGAAGAAAAAAAAAGCGAAAACAGAAATGAATGGACGGATCCAACAGAGCCGGCCGGGTGTCACGGCGCCAGACCGCAAAGGAAAACATAAAAGTGAAACACGATGTACCATTTCTTTGTTCTCCTTAATGTTCAGGGCTCTCTTGCTCATGAAGTTCTCCACCTCCTCCTCATCGGAGTCCAGCGTTGGGGGTCGGGGGAGCGGTTCGGACGCCGGCCGCTTCTTGCTCGCCTTCCTGGCGGGGAACGTCATGGCAACCTTCAGGGCGCCGGGCCTGTGGCCGCGTCGCCGGGGCTCGGAGTCCGCGTCCACCTTCTGAGGGAGAACGCCCGCCATCAGTCGGAGGAACGCCCCTGAATCACAGCACCGGGTGCTGCGTTGCATCATCTTCCCCTTTGCACTTACCATGGCTTTCATCTGGCGGTTGATGGCTCTCTCCTCAAAGCCACTGCGCGCGTCTTCTTCTGAGGTGACCTCCAGCGCCTTCTGGTTTCCCATCATCCTCCTCTGCTGCCTCAGACTGCTCCTCTGAACACAGAATCGGGCCGGCGTCAGCTGCGGTCGCCTCATACACACACACACACACACGGTTGTGGCATAACTCGGCATTGCGCCGTTACCGTGTTCGCGTAGCCCCCATCGGAGCCAAAGCTGTCGCAGCTGTCATCAGAGGAAGAGGAGGAGGTCTCCATGGGAACCAGGGGGACGCTGCGGAAGCTCCTCAAACTCATCCTGGTGGACGGAGGCTGGACTGCCTGTTTCTGTGGGGGACAAACGCCGACTCAGAAAACCGAACCCCCTCTATGATCATTAAAAATGCAGGCAAAGAGAAATATTTGACCGGTTTAAGTTCCCTAACCAGCAGTCGAAACCACAGCGAATCAACTATGAAACATTACGGCTGTTATGTCTGATATGAATATTGAAAAAAAATGACCACAGATGGTTTTTCTGACCACCGGTGGCTTGAGGTAAATCAAGTGAAGCCGGTGCTGGTTGAGAGGCTGCAGCCACGTTGACGAACCCAGCCTGCGTGACGGCAACTGGGTCAAGGACACGCCGAGAAAGCGATAAAATAAACATGGACCCAGTCGGGCTACTCGAACGCACCCCGCTGGCATTCTCGCTTCATTCGGTTAACAAAGAGCAGCTAGCATAACTTTGGATTACTTACTTTACTTTTTTTTCTTTAAATCATCATTAAATAGCCGCGTTAAATGCAAAACTTCGTTTTTTATGCCAGTTTTGTGGTTTTCGTACCTCCATTTTTAAGGTTTCGAGCCTGTAAACCTCGAGCGAAGGTCGCCCGCCCCACTGAAGGGGAAACATTTAAACTTCCTCGCCTAGCAATGACGAAATATTCCGTATTAGCACCAAAACAAAACAAAAAAAAACCCACACACGTAGGTGAGCGATGGGTGGAACAAATGAACTTTGAGCCGCGTTTTCTTACCTTGGAGCGCGTGACGGGCATTTTCCCTCTTTTGTGTTTGTCCTACGCGAGCAGCGACACGCAAACACACCGCAGCGGCAGCAGCAGCAGCAGCTCTACTCAACAAAAGCGCCGCGCCGCCTGCGCGCCGCGTTCATTTCCCGCGCCACCGGAAGGTCCCGAAAGCTGCGTAAAAACCCACTCGGCCGTCCCAGCAACGCGCGAAATGTTCGGTGTGACCGCGCAGGCCGCGGTATTCACGGAGAGACGCCGTGAAGTGTCACGGTTATGTTTCGCCAGTGTCGCCCACGCGGGGTGCTCGGCGGACGCGGAGTCCGGGCAGCGGGAGCGGCGCGTCTTCCAGGTTCCGCGCCGTGGCGCGAATTCTTGCGCGTCGGATTTGCATAGACGGCGGGTAAAACGTGGACCCGCGTCCAACTTCCGCTGCCTTTTTTTATCGGCTCCGACTTCCGCTGCGTGTCCAGGACCGATGTGGAGAGTTTTTACGGCTCCGCCGCGAACAAAGGCGCAGCTTTGTCAGGAACCACAAGTGTTGGGTATGTCCGGGATGGGTTTGAGGCCCCGCAGCTGGGCTGGGAGCCCCATGTAGAGTGCGCTATATGAGCCACAACATTATGACCACTGCATGTGTTGAATTTTGATTGAATTCTGCTTGAGTGAGGTGTCCCTAATATTTTGGCCATCCCGCTCATACGCGTCAGGG
>CAAKHG010045502.1:0-11196 GCA_901007715.1 Dactylopterus volitans
CTGCAGCCATCTGTCCAGCCCTCGTCCTCCCGGTAGACGACCCCCTTGACGCTGCAGGTCCTCTCACAATAGCAGCCGTCCAGCCCATTCATCTTCTCCTCGGCCCTGGACAGCTGCTCCAGCCCCCCCCCACACCCCACACGACCCCCCCACCCCAAGACAAAAAGGCGAGAAGGAGAGAAGACCAGCGGCGGCCCATTAGCGCGTCTGCAGAGTTGTCAAGAGAGATAGCGGCTGGGGTTGCCGTGTCAACCGCTTCTACCTTGCTGGACGTCTTGGCCAGGATGTCCTGCAGCTCCATGATCTTCTGCACCAGGCCGTGGAAGTCGTTGCACGTGGGGCACGCTGCGCGAGGACAAGGGGCGGCGTTTGTGTCACAACGTTCCGAAAAAAAAAAAGAAAGAAAAAAATTAGATGATAAACTGATTATTTTTTTACGTAAAAGTGATGGATTTTCACCGAAGCGTGGTTGCATGATGACGCTCTGCTCGCACTTTTGTTTTTCGGCCACTTTTTTCGCTTGTGTTCCTACATGTTGCATCAAAAAAATAAATAAAAAATGTTGCCGTGACTTCTGGCTATAGCAAAAACTTAAATATATATATTTTTTGGGGGGTGGTGGGGGGCTAATATGCCCCGCCCACAGCAATTCTCTCTACCACAAAGTGATTTATTGTTATTAAGTCCAGTCAACATTGAACTCATTAACATACGTATAACTCCAACTGTTGACTGTTGCTATGTCACTTTATCCTTTTATTCCAGTTTTTAAAGCTATTAGGCAACATATTAGCGTGTATATGTACATGGCTTCATCTTTTATTACTTTGTTATGCTGCACTGTCTGATCCCCCCACTTCCCCCATCACTCCCGGGGATAAATAAAGTTTTTTTTCGAAACTGAACTGAACTGAGCTGAGAAACGAGAGCGAGCGGAGCGTCGTCTGCTGCAGGTAAGGCGCCGACTCCCCGCCGGCGCCCCGAGAAACCACGCTTCAAAAGAAGATGAAGAAGAAGAGGAAGAAAAAAAAACAAAAGAAGCATCCCTTTAATTTGACAGGCACACACACGCTCGCTCGCAGAGGCGGCTGTAATTAAGCGATACACCCAATTAAGAGCCTCATTAATCGAGCGGAGCGAAGCGGCGGCACTCACTTCTGTTCAGGTCCGGACACTGCGAGATGTACCCCTGCGGCATCACCAGGATTTCCACGTCCTGCATGACCCCCTGAACGCGCCGGGAGAGGGTTGGGGGGGGGGCAAAAGAAAAAAAAAAGAGAGAGTGTGTGAGGCCCGACCCACCCGGCTGCTGCTGCTGCTGCAATTATAAATCTGAGCACTCCGGAAGAGCCATAAATCCGAGCGGAAGAGGGGAAATATATGTTTTCTTGGGAGAGAGTAAGAAGTCAGCTGGATAACGCGTCTTCAAGGTTGTTGCTGGGGTGGTTCGTCTGGCGGCGGGACGGCGGCGGGGACGGCGGCGGGGACGGCGGCGGGACGGCGGAGCGAGCGGGTGATTTGGGAGTTTTGTTCCGCGCAGATTGAATTTCCTACTTTGTCCGCAAATCTCCTCACAAACACAGATTCAATTGGATTCCTAAGTCCAAATTAATTGGCTTTTCGTCCTGTGTCCAAACTCCCACCACATGCACAAGCTAGCGCGGGCGTGCGCGCGCGCGCACACGCGGGCGCCCCGTCGCCATGGGAACCTGGCCCATTTCATTCCTTGAATGCATTTCCTTTACAGAAATGGATTGGTTCAACTTGGGAGAAATTGTCTTTTAAATTGTCTTTCCACTTCAATTTATCGGCCGCAAAAACTCATGCCGCCGCCGCCGCCGCCGAAAAATCGTTTCTGCTAAATTTGGATCGCCGCCTCGCCGGAACGGAAGCGGGCGGAAGTTGAGTCGATCAGGCCTGTAATGAAAACGTAAAGAGATAAAAAAAAAAAAAAAAACGCATTTATACATGTTTTCCACTGGACTTCATCAGCGCGGTGCCGGTATCCGCGGAGCTAGCTGTCGAAGCTCTAGATTTGAGAACGCCGGCGCCGTTAAAACCACCCGGACATTCCGAAATCACCCCCCAAAACTGACTCATCCTTTCTCAGTCATCAATAGCGCAAGTGGGGCGAAATTGTTGGCGTCATCCAGCTTTGAGCTGTTCGATGCAAGAACGTGGTTATAAACACCGCCGCCTCTGACGCGGTGCGCGCGCGCGCTCCTTCACTGCAAAACGTGCGCAACGGCGAGAAGGTGAAGACGATGCGGGAGTAAAACCCGACTGGTCTACATTTTGTGGAACAATTCGCCACATTAGCATACAAATCAACCGCGGATTACATATTGCTTATCGGGAAAAAAAACCCCAAACAAACTCCGTCTCCGGACGCGCTGGACGCAGCATATTTAGCTAGCAGACCGCGGGAGGCGGCAGTGGAGCCGTCAACCTGACGTTGGTCCTCACCGCCGATGTGATTTTCGCGTCTTCAGCTGACACCCACATCCCGGCGCTGTGTGTGTGTGTGTGTGTCTGAGTGTGTGTGGGTGTGTGTGTGAGTGTATGTGTTTTTTAAAGGAGACGTGCCTTCTTGGGCCGCTAATCAAGGCTTCGCAGAGAGCGAGAGATGCTACAATGAGACAAGATTAGTGGTTGACCTCCGAGCCTTCTTTCATCTACCAATTAAAACAGAGGAAATTCAACAGCCGGGACACAAAGGCATTAACACACACACACACACGCACACACACACATATGCACGCACACACACCATCAAACACAATGGCAGTCGCTTGCAGACTGATTAAAATAGTTGCAGCGAGCCGGCGTCTCACCACCCCCCTCAAAACCCGCCTTCCCATGTGGGAGACTTTGGAGTGCAGTGCATTATGGGAGTGCGTACGTATGCGCCTGCCCGACTGATAAACAGCACGGCGGACCGGGGCTTAATGAGCAGAGTCCAGAGGCTATTTAATGATTTCTCCCAAATCAGCGTTGTGGGGGTTGGCGAGATAATTGCGCCGGGCTGAGCCGCAGATGAGGGAAGAGGGAACAAACAATGACCACGGAAAATAAATAACGAAAGAAAGGAAGAACGTCTGTGGAGGGCAGAGGAGCCCTCAAAATTAAGACAGTTAGCCTTGGGAAGTGCAACAAAATTGAATCCGAGGGCGATAATAAATGTATAAATGAACCCAAGCGAAGGCGGCGCGGAGATACAGCGCGAAACGAGGCGGGGCCGAGGCGACGCCGCAGCCACGTCCTCCACGTTCTCCGCGTTCTCCGCGTTCTGAGTCATCCTGACCTTGAAGAAGCCGTGCGCGGCGTTCCTCTGGCCGAGCCAGAAGGAGGCGTCCTCGGGTATGTCCATGTAGGGGGCCTCCAACACCCGCTCATAGATCCTACAGAAACAAACACACACACACACACACAAAAGTGTTTTACTTTTATTCATGAGTGACTTTTCCCGATTTCCCTCCTCCCTTTTTTTGTAATTCAATTAATTTCCTGCTAAATCTCTCTGGTGATGAAGCACAAAAATTCGTACAAGATCTCAACATCTGCTTCTGGTCAACCAGCCAGCGGTGACGTGTCGCACGCATGTAACATGCATGTAACGCACACGCAACGCGAATGCAACGCGCCTGTTACACGATTGTAACGGACATGTCACATACATACAACACGTTATGCATGTCACACACATGTAACACGCATGTAACACATGTAGCACGCATTGCACACGCATGGCACACACATGTAACACGCATGAAACACACATGTAGCGTGAATGTGACACACATGTCACACATGTGTAAAGCGCATGTCACACGCATGTCACACACGTAACGTGCATGTTACGCGCATGTAACACTCATGTAACGTGAATGTGATAGGCAAGTCACACGCCTGTCACACATGTGTAAAGCGCGTGTAACACATGTAACACACATGTAACACGCATGTCAGCATGAGTTTCCAAGCAACTATTTTACACGCATTTTTGAAGTGTTGCATTGGAAAATCTTGATAGACATTTAAAAAAATGAAGAAAATAAACAAATGTGAGTGAAGATTTATATATAAATGTTGGAACGATAGTTAATGGAAACCTTTATGTTGACAGACAGAAATGTAAGTCACATGACCGACCACCCCAAATTAGAAGGGACGAGTGCTGCATTAAATAATGGCTTCTTTTTTCTAGCTGAAACCACAAAAAAATTGCAGCCCTTTCGAAAGAGGTGGGAGTTGAAAAAAAAAAAATCAATAGAGTATATTTTGTGTGGGGACGTTATATTGATACACGGGTGCCAAGTATCGATCTTTTATTACATAAATTGCAACGGCGCATGAAACATTTATGGCAGCTTTTTAGCACAGCCTGCCCGAGTGACAATTCCATTTTGCTGCAATATAAAGCGATTGTGGAGGATGAGATGGAAAAAGTTATTGGGGAAAAAAAAAAAAAAAAAGATGGAAAGTCACAATGTATCACAATGCGCTGCGGCAAGACTCAACCGTCGTAAAAATCGCCATCTCGTGACTCAAATATCGTGATGATATGGTAACCGTGGGGTCCCACCCCAGGGACTCGGTAAATAAAATTACCAACATGACCACGTCATAACTATTAAATGGTTAAAACTGGATCCTCCTACATAAAATATGGATATGAAAAGGATGGGACATTTACCAGATGGAGCAAATTACATACTTATTAAGACTTTCTGTCATGTCTTTATTAATACATTAATAGTTTTGGACTAGTACCGGACATATGCGTCATATCTCTCGAGAGTACCTATCTGGAGTAGATATTTTATCTTTTTTATTTTTTTATTTCTTTACTATATATTCAATAATTTTATTTTTTGAATTATTTTTTTATTTTTCCTTTTCCTTTATTCATCCATTTTTTTTCCCTTCTCCTAATATTACTGTTATTACTTCCTACTTATTCATCTATTACCATGTCGTCTCATTACATATATATTTTTCGATTTTACTTTATTATAAGTGGAACTTTAGAAGGTTTTTATCGGTGTGTTAACCTCGGAGACATATCGCTCATACTTGCACCCTCCGGCCCAGTAAGGGGTTGATACTAAGTATTATTAAAGGGTCAAACTGTCCAGAAGCTCAATGAGCTGGCAAATTAAACTCAAACTGGCCAATCGCACGCGGGAGGTCAGGTCGGATATTGAGCCATCGAACGCGCGCGACGCACATTTCCAACCGAGCCGGTGATGAACCCTCGCGTAGCTAACTGCTCCCGCCAACATCGACTCCGACTCCTTCAGCGGCTCCATTTTGCCCCCAAAAAAAATCTAATATCCGCACATCTCACCCAGTGGAAATCAGTGGAATTATGCAGAAGCAGCGACGCGCTCGGGGGATCTGAGCTGCAGCGCCGGAAAAAAAAAAAAACGCTCAGCCGACCCGCCTGCTGACACTGAAAATCTGCAATCCCGTTAAGGACGCCGCCGCGGTAATGCGGATCGGCGATGTCATTAGCGGCGCCCGACCGCCCGCTCAACCGTGTGGTCAGTGGGTCAGCGCAGGGAGGGCGGGGCCAATCTGACTCGAGTGAGTGACGTCGTTGGACGGTTCAGATTTGAACACGTAGTGCTGAATTATGTTAAACTGCCGATACCATCTGGTATTTGACCCTATTAAGCCCAAAGAACACGGACTTTGTGTCAGACATGTTGACTTTTTCGCAAAATCTTTCGTGTCGACCGGGCGACCCTGAGGTGACGTTTAAACCTCCGCTTAAAAAAAATGTATGTTTTACAACCTTCCGTAGAATATCAAGACGGCGAGCGTTGGGTCCCTCCGTTTCGAACCTGTTGTTGATCCCTTGTGAAGCGACGCTAACCCGTAGCTTGAGGTTAGCGACAGGTAAAGAGGGCAGGTCACCAAAAAAATAAATAAATAGATAAATAAATTCAGTCATTATGTAGTTGCCACAATGCCACTGGAGGGGTGGCTGGCGTGTTCACGAGGGTGAGCTGGCCCTTTAAGGCAGTGTTGTGACGACAATGCCACAAAACAGCCAATTCAGTTTTCAATTAAATTTTGTAATTGTTTCCAACTACTTTCCAGTTTCAGTGCGTAGTGTAGTCTAGGCTGTGGCAAAGTGATTGAATCTTTGTATGTGATTATTACCTTGTATTATTCTAAAAAAATATATGTATGAACCGCTGTAAGGTCTTTGGTCCAAACTGAATGTTGACATGACTGTCTTTTGGAGCTGAATTAAATCTCAGTAGGGACTCCTGCATTAACATATTGCTGACTTTTATTGTCATTTTGGGGGCGCTTGGGTGGACATCTTCATCTTACGGGCATCGCCGGCCAGTCGGACAACGTCCCTCGACCCATATTCTGCCCAGTTTGTGTTGATGGGTGCGTCTCTGCTTTGGGATTATTTCATTTTCAGATATGCGAGCAGGGGCGACACGGGGGTGGCGGTGGCTAGCACTGTTGCCTCATAGCAAGAAGGTGGAAGGTTGGATTCTCGGGCCTGGGATCTTTCTATGTGGAGTTAGCATGCTCTCCCTTTGTCTGCGTGGGTTCTCTCCGGGTACTCCGGCTTCCTCCCACCTCCAAAAAGCATGCCGAGGTTAATTGGCTACTCTAAATTGCCCGTAGGTGTGCGAGTTCGAGTGGTTGTCTGTCCTTCATGTGGCCCTGCGATGAGCCGGCGACTCGTCCAGGGTAGTACCAGGGTAGTACCCCGCCGCTCGCCCCTTGTCAGCTGGGTTTGGCTCCGGTGTGACCGCGACCCGTAGCCGGAATAAGCGGAAAGACGATGGAGATGAGATGAAATATGCGAGCAAAGGTCCTCCAAAGGCCACACTCCCCCTTCCCCCCGAGGCTGTGGCGGTGCCTTACCTGTTGCAGTCGACGTGCAGTATGACGTGGGAGGCGCTGACGGCCACGGACACCTTGTGCCACTGGTCGTCGGCCAGGCTGTAAGGGAACACCTCGGTGTGGGCCTGCTGGCCTTTGGTACGGTAGTGCAGGCGCACCTCGCTGCGCTGGCCGCTGCTCTCCAGCTCCAGGAACCTGCGGGGTAGAGAGGGATGGAGGGGATAGAGGGGTGAGTTAAGGTCTCATTACCGGAGGCACAAAAGAAACAAAAAAAAAGAACCCCGGCATGCCTGAGCGAGGCATCCAACCCCGGGCGTCCTCGCAGGGCAGCCGCCGACAGATCAACGCTCACGTTCCGGGGGCCGTTCCTCCGGATCCGCGGCACCTTTTAATCGCATCGGCGGTCCGGTGTGACACCGGGCCAGATGGCCGTCGAGCGCGGCAACAAACGCGCCGCGTCTCCTGGAGTATTCTTTAATTAGCGTGCGCCGGGACTCGCCAGCCCTTCGGAGGCAGGCCCGCTCCGGCTGCCAAAAGCAGAGCGCCCCTCGATCAAGGCGGGCACGTCCAGTGCGCTAACGTGCGCGGGCACTCCTGCCGCCCAAATTAGCCCCCGCCACGTTTCCGAGCGCCGGGAGCCGGCGGCGCCGCTTTATGAATTGGCTGCGGGAGCTAATCAGCGGCGAGGAAAGTCATTAACATCCCCAGCGAGCGCTCCTCCCAGGACCGGCTCTAATGTACAAAACCGTTGGGTCGAGGCGTTATGCGGAATCCAGATGATGTTCTGATCATCCAACGGCTCGGCTGCCTCCAACTAATGGAGAGCATTAGCTGTCTCATCAGTTTTCGATCCACGGCCGCGCCGACCCGCCGCCCGCCCGCCCCCCCACCACCCCGGTACCCTTCCCTCCCGCTGATGGACTGTGAATAATACGCCGGCATACAGGGCGATTATGCTTTGTTTACTCAGCTGGAGCGGGAAAACATCTAAATGCTCATGAAATGCAAATACTCGGGTCTCGGGCCCACGCGTCCCCGGATCCACCGGACGTGGCCGCCTAAATTTAGACGGCGCCCCGGCAGACGGCTTAACGGCGTCCCGTCTGACATTTAGTTTCAGCCCGGCGCTCCTTCCCCGCTCATTAGAAGAAAAAAATCAACACGCCGGCCACCTCCTCTCAACCTCTTCATGGCAGTCCGGATTCGATACAGGTCACGTGGCCGTTCGGACATTCCAAAGTAATTAAGACTTTTTCCAAATGAGGCGCGATCCGATCGAGACAGATGGGATATGCCGGGATTATTCTCGTTTCAGGAACGTTCCTCGCGCACCCGCATGGCTTCGGAACGTGCGCTCTCATCGGGGTTCTAATACTGCTGCTACTGCTACTACTACTGCTGTAGCACAAACACTACTACTACTAATCTACTGCTACTGCTCTGGCTGTACTACCACTACTACTAGAACTTACTACTACGACTACAACTGCCGCTATAGTACGTCGCCTACTACTGCAACTACTACTCCACTATGACCACCACTAATACTTCTAATGCTACGACTACCACTAATACTACCACTTATGACTGCCGCTGTACTACGTCAAGTACTACTACTTCTACTACTACTACTGTACTACAACCACTACAATTGCTACTACTACCACCACTGCTTCTACTGCTGCTGTGCTATGACTACTACCACTACATCTAATACTGCTATGACTATCATTACCACCACTACTAATACTGCTAATACTACTACTACTAATACTGCTACTACTAATACTACTGGTACTAATACTACTGAGCCACTACTAACAATAATAATTATGATAACAAAGGAAAAACAGGATTAGAAAAGCATGATTACTACAATACAACTATTACTACGAATACTACTGCTACTACCAATTCTGTACTATGACAACTACTATCATTACCACTACTAATACTAATAATAATACTGATACTAATTGTCTTATGCCACTACTACTAGTACTGCCACTGCTAGTACAACTGCTACTGGTACTATTACCAATACTACTACTAGTAGTACTACTGCTAATGATACTAATACTACTACTACTAGTAATTATGATAATAAAGGAAAAACAAAGAAAAAGAAAAAATCACATGGCCTCTCACTGGCCACGGCACAATTTCCAAATTAGTTTTCCCAGAGGCCCCCATGTATGCGGAGCGCGACAGGTCACGGGCAATAGCAGTAGTAGTAATAGTATGAGGAGTAGTAATAGTAGTAGTGGTAATACTGCTAATATTTGCAGTACAACAGTAGTAGTAGTCGTAATAGAATGAGTAATAGTAGAAGTGGTAGTAGAGGTAGAAGCAGTAGCAATAGCAGTAGTTAGTTGTTACTGAAGTAGCAGTAGCCGTAGTAGTGGTAGTAGCAGTAGTAGTAGTAGGTGTAGTAGTAGTAGTAGTTGTTGTAGTAGCAGTAGCAATAGAAGTAGTAGTCGTTATTGTAGTATCAGTAGCCGTAGTAGTGGTAGTAGCAGTAGTCGTAAGAGTGGTAGTAGTAGTAGTTGTTGTTGTAATAGCAGTCGTAGTAGCAGTAGTAGTAGTAGTTGTTGTAATAGCAGTATCAGTAGTTGCAGCATTAGCAGTCATAGTAGTAGTTGTTGTTATAGCAGTAGTAGTAGTAGTAGTTGTTGTAATAGCAGTATCAGTAGTAGCAGCATTAGCAGTCGTAGAAGTAGTTGTTGTAGTCGCAGTAGCAGTGGTAGCAGTAGTTGTTATTGTCGTAGCAGTCGCAGCAGTAGCAGTAGCAGTAGTATTTGCTGTTGTAGTGGCAGTAGCAGTAGTAGCAGTAGTTGTTATTGTCGTAGCAGTTGTAGCAGTAGCAGTAGCAGTAGTATTTGCTGTTGTAGTGGCAGTAGCAGTAGTTGCAGTAGTTGTTATTGTTGTAGCAGTTGTAGCAGTAGCAGTTGTCGCAGTAGCAGTAGCAGTAGTATTTGCTGTTGTAGTGGCAGTAGCAGTAGTAGCAGTAGTTGTTATTGTCGTAGCAGTTGTAGCAGTAGCAGTAGTATTTGCTGTTGTAGTGGCAGTAGCAGTAGTAGCAGTAGTTGTTATTGTCGTAGCAGTTGTAGCAGTAGCAGTTGTCGCAGTAGCAGTAGCAGTAGTATTTGTTGTTGTAGTAGCTGCAGTAGCAGTGATAGTAACATCAGCTCGGTCACACACCAGCTAAGTGTTAGCAAAGCTGAGGTACAAACACACATACACACACACACACACACACACACACACACACACACACACACAGTACACACATTTCTGGTCAGAGGGAGAAACACGTGTTTTAAATGTGTTTAAAACATGAAAGATGGAGGCTCACTTTTTATTCCAGCTTAGTCGCAACACTGCCTTTTTTTTTCTAGAAACCCCGAACAGCGTGGATGACTACCTGTGCTCCGACTGGTGGATGGACAGGATGACCCCGGAGTTGAGGTGATCCTGTTTGAGGGTCACCAGCACGGTGAACTCTTTCTTGCCTCTCAGCTTCTGGACGATTTGCTCTGAGACGTCGACGGGAGCTTTCACTTCCCAGGGGAAACAAAAACACACACAC
This sequence comes from Dactylopterus volitans, assembly GCA_901007715.1. Lineage (NCBI taxonomy): Eukaryota > Metazoa > Chordata > Actinopteri > Syngnathiformes > Dactylopteridae > Dactylopterus > Dactylopterus volitans. The sequence continues at coordinate 10,469 of CAAKHG010045502.1, forward strand.
ACACACACACACACAGACACACAGATATTATCCACACCAATAAAAACAACAGCCGGCTCCTCGTGGACGTCGTCTGTCACGGCAGCGGTGGCGGCGGTGGCGGCGGCGGCGGCGCTCCGTCACTGCTCCCCGCGCCTCAGCAATTTGTATATCGACGACGCAGCCGAGGAGCTACAAAGACGTCGCCGCGACCCGCAAGCGCGCCGCTTATGAAAGCGACATGAAATTGGATTAAGGTTGCACGGTGCGAATCTACGAAGGCTAATTTGCAGCCGCGGCGTCGGAGCGTGTGCGCTGACTCGAGGTGGGGGGGAGGGGTGAGGCCGCGACGGTGCCACGCGCCGGGCGTCACGACGACAAGCCAGACCGAACAAGCTAATTTATTGCCATTTATCGCTTCTTCTGGCCCGCAAATGAGTGTTTTGCAAAGGAAAACCGTCAAAATCTCTTTGTTTGTTTTTCTCCTTATTGCAACCAAATGGGGTTTATCAAACGTCATGTCACAAAAGATCGATACGTCGAGGCGCCGATACAGTATCGCCCAAACAAAAGGCCACTTCGCTCCAGCTGCCTCACGTTCCTATTAATGAACACGTAGCTTCTAGCTTGATTTAAACATCCAAAGGAAACAAAAAAAATCCAAAACAACAAACCAAAAAAAAAAAAAAAAGTGTTATTAGCCCTCAGATGCTTAAGTGGGTCAAAAATGACCCAGCGAGGTTGTTTTT
>CAAKHG010045503.1:0-18225 GCA_901007715.1 Dactylopterus volitans
GTTTCATTAAGGCTAACATGCCTCAACATGGCTAGCGGCTAGCGTTTGAGTACCGTCACATCGTGGAATTGAGCGACTTTCCGTAAATTGGGCTTTTCGTATCTCGAAAATATGCATCCGGAATAAAAAAAACGCCTTTTATTTACCCATTTATTTCGTTGCATAGCTTAAGCTTCGGGCGAGTCCTGTTACAAAAATAAATACATTTAGCTTGTCCCGACTCGCGCGGCAGCCAGTTATGGGGTTCAGGGGGGGCGACGAAAAAAATAGACGAGCGTTTGGTACAAAATAGATAAATCTGCAACTTCCCCCGTCGGAAACGGCCTCCACCAGCGCGACCGGCGAGAACCGGTCGGAACCTGCTCTAGTCAAGCCGAGCAAAAAATAAGGCATCTTCGATCCTCCTCGACACTTTCCACTCGCCCCTTCACACGATACACGAACACGCCAAAAGTCAGCAAACCGGAAATGACCTTTATCGTTATTTATTTCTTTAAATTTTATTTCTTTGAACTCGTAACCTCCTTCATCTTTTAACCTGCGCGATCGCTTCTTCTTCTTCTTCGACTCCCATGTTAGACGCCCCGTGAACGTCCCGTAAGCTCCTCCCGCTCCCGCTCGTCTCCTCAGATTGTCACTTAGCGCTTTTTTTCTTCCTTTTTTAGTGCCGTTTTCACCGTTTTACCCCCTCTTTTTTTTTCTTCTTCTCTCGATACGCTTAAAAAAAAAAAAAAAAAAAAAAAAAACGACCGCGGAACAACGGCGGTATCGGACCGGCGCCGTGAGCAGCTGAGCTTCGCGTCTCAGCCGTCCTCGATGCTCGGCGGGGATGAGAAAGTATCGCGCCATCGCGTGGAGTCACGCAGGTATTCACAGAATACAGTACAGCCCGTCGAGGGTGGGGGCGGGGGGGAAACCCATCGAGGTTCCTCAGAGGGTTCCTCAACGTTACCGAACGCCGTGCCGAGTCTTCATTTCATGTGGAGGTTTTTTTTTGTTGGTTGTTTTTCTGCACAAACGTGTGACGTCACCTCGGGCCAAACGGATTCCCGCAGACGGACCCAAAAAGGAAGAAGCTCCGAAACAATCAGAAAGTGTTTATTAATAAATCCTAATCTGGATACAAACTAAGCTCGTGTCTTATATATTAAATTCATTCTGCGGCATTTCGTCCGTGTAAACTGAGCATCAAACCTTCCCCGGGCCACGCTTCGGACCCCGGCGCCTACGTGGACCCCTGCGACGAGCGGTCGTCATGGGGGCTCCCGTCCGAGTTCTCCGTCTCGCCCTCGGAGATGGCCTGCATGGGCGCCGAGAACAGTCTGCTGCGCGTGCCGTAGCGGCTGCTGTTGGCGGGCGGCGGGATCCTGGGGCGGCCCTGCCGGGAGGACGCAGACACGGGGAAGGACTTCGGGGAGAAGCCCTCGGCGTTGGCTCTGGGGTGAGCGCCTGGGAACAGGTCTGGCTGCGGCGGCGGCGGCGAGGCCAGCTCCTCGGGCTGCCTGGGCGACTCCGTCAGGGAATCTCCGGGGGATTTGGGAGCGACGGGGCTCCTGAGGATCTCCGTCGCCGACATGCGGTAGCTGGAGTCCGAGCGGCTCCCCTTCTTGAGCAGCAGCAGTTTGAACTCCTCGTTGGAGGTGCTGGACTTCTTCACGTTCCTGTAGATGGGCCCGGGGTTTTTCTGCAGGCCCGGCGGGGTCGTGACAGACGCCGCCGGGCACGCTTGAGGCCCCGGGGAGCTGGCGGCGCTGCTCGGTGGCGTGTTGCCCGACGCGGCGCCCAGCCGGTTTCTCCCACCCAACTCAGAGGAGTCCTTCCTTCCCAACACTTTCCTCTTTGACCTGAGAGCGAAGAACCGCATGTCAAGATCTACAAACTTCCAAGAGAACGCGGAGGACGTTCTTGTCTGCCCGTGTACCTGTGAATCATGGCGAACAGGTCCTCAGTGGTCCGGGTTCTGGTGGGCGACAGAAACACGGTGTCGTCCTCCGAGCGGGACTCCTCGCCCGGCATGGGCGAAGCCTGGCTGCCTCCCATCGGGTCTGCTGAGGGGAAATCAGCCGCCAGCGAGTCAAACAGTGTTTCTCAACCTTCTTTAATGAGGGTACGAGCTAAAACACGAAGCCGGATCGTCGATTTTTAGGGAACCGAACGGAGAACGTGACGATGGACAAACATCTCTCACCTCTGCCGGCGTCCTCCTCGGCCGTGGACTCGTCCTGAGAGACGTTCTCGGCTTTGCCACCTTCATCGCTGAACTTCATCATGCCGTCCGTTGCCGGACTGTCCTGCTGAACGGCGCTCGGACCCGGTTCTTCTACGGGTCCACATAGTTGCGGCGGCTCCGGTCGTGAGCCGCAGTCATCCGGTGCTTCCGGCGACCCTCTGGCGTCGTGACCAGCAGTCGGCTCCCTGATGTCCAGCGGATCTTCACACGGCCGCCTCGCTGCCTCCTCCTCACTCTGGCCCGCTGCCTCTCCGTCAGCGGCGTCGCCATTTGAGGAAAACGCCGGCTCACATGACTCCGTGGTTGATTCGCTCGCGGGAGGCGCGCTGGCCACGGCGGAGGAGCCGAACCTGGAGGCGGCTCCGCCGCCGCGACCCCCTTCGCGGTGCCTGCTGACCGAGCGGAGCTGAACCGAGAGCAGCTCTGTGGGTGTGATGGACATGGCGGCGGCGGTGGCGGTGGCGGCGAACATCTCCGGGTTGGGCGCCGCCGCTTTGTGCGGCGCCGCCACCTTCTGCTTGTGCTGGTGAAGCGTTTGTATCGGAGTCCTGTAAGATGAAGCGTCGCCGCAGCCGCTGCCGACGCTGCCGACGCTGTGAAAGGCACTTAGGTCGAGGTGGGAGGGAGCGATTGTTGGCAGCTCCAGGTCCCTTTTGGAGGACGCTCCATCTCTGCAGGACAACGACGACAGCGAGGACTTCCTCTCCGGGACTTTGGGCTTCCGCTTGCAACCGGATGGCGACAGCGGTCCAGGAAAGAAGGCGGAGGGGAAGGAGGAGGTGGGCGTTTCCGACTGACTGGAGTAGCCGCTGGAGGGGCTGGCCAGGCCCGCCAGCTTCTCCGGGGACGACAGCTTGAAGTCTCCCTCCACGGATGGCAGCGAGGGGGTGGTGGCCCTGGAGCCCGACTGGGACGTCTGCGACTCGGAGCTCTCCTGCGACTTGACGCACTCGATGACGGTCGTGCCCGTCGCCGTGCTGGAGTTGGACAAGGACCGATAAGGGTCGCTGGACTTCAGGTCGTTCAGGAGCCAGAGATCGGCGTAGTCTGACTGCACCACCCCCTCGTCTTTGAACGAGTGAGCGTCCGTGGCGCCGAACATTCCCACGTCGGGCAGATCCGCCGAGCCCTCCACCCCCCAGACTCTGAGCGGCTCCCTGGCGAGCGAGGCGCTGTCCACATGACCCGGCGAGCCCAGCAAAGCCAGCTGCAGCTTCCTTTCCTGCCCGCAGCTCATCTTTGGTTCTTTCTTCACCGGAATGTTGCCCTCGCTGCAGATCTTCCTCAGGGACGAGCTCCTTTTCGGCGGACACGGCTTGGCCTTTGGCTTCCTCAAGGACAGGCAGCGCCTCCCGAGCGTCATGTGACGGCTCAGGTCGGACAGGCCGAGGTCGGAGGCTGCGTAGTTGTACGTGAAGCTTTTGCTGCCCTTGAGGCCGCAGTCAAAGTGCATGGAGGTGTAGTAGCCTTCGGTGTCCACAGAGTAGTGAGAGATGGTGTCCGCTTTCTCTGACGGCGGCTTGTCGGAGTAGCTGCTCTCACAGGTGGCCATGCTGGTGAAGCTGGGGCAGCCCAGGCTGCTCTCCGCCTCCCTGCTCGGCTCGGGGCTCAAGTCCTGCGGGCGAGGGGGGTCCGGGCCGGCGTAGCTCCACTCGCCCTCCACGGGAGTGCCGGCGCCCGCCTCCTCCAGTATGTCCATGGCCGTGGAGGAGAAGGAGCCCACCCGCTGGGTCCGCAGGCCCTGGTATTGGTCCAGCATGAAGCCGGCCTGCTCGTCGTTGGCGTGGGAGGCGGCGTTCAGGGAGAGCTCCGAGTCGCAGTGGGAGGAGCCAGTGAGCGGCGGGGACGCTGCCGGGGGGATGGTTTCAGAGGTCTGAGAGGGGCAAGTGGAGCTGCTGCCGCTCCAGTTCCCACTGGAGGATTGGTGGTCTTCTTTGTGGTCCATCTGGCCTCCCAGCACCCCAGCAGCCGAGACCGAGTGCACCGGGCTGCTGAAGGTGTCTGAGCTCGACGACATGTCGCAGCTGCCCATGTCGGCCCTGCTGGGCAGCTGAGATCGAGTCCTGTCCATCCAGCTCCGTTCCCGACCCTCCGACAGCTGCTGGTACTTCAGGCTCCCGAGCTGGTGGTCCGACATGGCCTGGTCATCGGCGCTCTCCTCCTCATCCTTCAGGATCAGCTCCCCGGCCGCGGACAGGAAGTCTTCGGCATCGAACGGGGAAAGCTCCGCCTCGTCGTCGCTGTCATTGCGGCCGTTGTCCATCATGCGGCTGCCATCTCGGGGAAGGCTGCGGGAGCGCAGCCGCGCGTCCACCGAAGCGGAGAACATGGCGTCGGCGCCGTCCGGCAGGCAGGAGATGTTGCCGGCGGACTGGGAGAGGGAGAGCAGCGCGCCCTGGCCTCGCTGGTTCCTGATCCTCCGCCTGGATGGCGCTCCTGAGATTAAAAAGTCCTCCGTCTGGCAGCCTGAGTCTCTGGTGCTGAGATGATGCGCCAGCTCCTCGTTGGATGGAGTGATGTCCAGACTGGCGTGAACGATCACGGTCCGTTCTCTGGAACCGGGAGATTCATCGGAGTCTGGGAGACGGAGGAGAGGAGGCGGAAGGAGATGTGAGCGACGCCCAGCAGCCGGAACATCAAATGCCACGGAATCGCAGTCGCGCGGCGGCCAACGTACCCAAGTCCTGCTGCACCTGTCTGGGAACGCCGGCGACCGTCCTCCGGCGCCGCAGCTTCCTCCTCCTCTGGAGCAGCGACTGCGAGTGAACCAGCGAGCAGCGCACACTAGCATCTCTGTCGAAGCCGACCCCTGCGACCGAGACAGGACATGTGAGGAATCTTTGTTCGGAGGCTGCAGAGACGCCACCTCAGAAGAGAAGCAGAAGAAGAACCCCCCCTTCCCCCCCGCCCCAAAACTGGCTCAACTAGATATTCTACAAAAAACAGCAGCTGTAAAAGGACGGCAGCTGTGTGATGGAGCCTCGGAGGGCAGGATAAATAGTTAATAAAAAGTTTCACTGTTTAATGCGATTCAAGTGACTCTGCCTAATGTGGGAGAAACTGTATCCGAGCCGGAACATGAGCCGGCACGTTGACGCGAGCTCAGTTGTCTCTCCTTCTCCGCGCGTCGCGTCCCGGGACTCTGCTGGCGACGCGCATTTTTGACCCGACCGTCGCACTCGGCCAGCGTTGCTCCGGAGTCACTTGCGAGCGAGCAAAGAGCCTTTTCAGCGGCGCCGGCCGAGCTGATTAGCATGCATGTGGCCGCGTCACGCCCCTTTGCAACCGCAGCCACAAAAGCGCCGGGGCATGAGGGAGGTGGCTGACTCGAAGCATGACTTGCACGCCGAGGATGACGGGGATGACCCGGGTTTTTAACCGCTAATAATTGTTTTATCAAGCAGAAGAAGTAAACTCTCGGGTTGTTGCCGCGCAGCGCCGGAACTCGGCGGCGCCCGACAGAAACTGCAAAGCGAGTTGAGCCTGAAGGGGCAGCTGGGAACTTTTGACTCTGAAATCTGCCCGCCGAGTACGGAAACCACACCCAGCGGTTGAGCTTAGCATAAGCAGGGGGAAACCGGCTAGCCTGGCTAGCACCTTGAAGGCTAAAGTTAAAAGTTAAAATGTCAGTTTCTGTCCTGATTAGATTCGATGTTACAGACGTTCAGCCGACGTTTAGCCAACGAAAGCTGGAGGAGACGAAGGTGATGCAGAAATCTGCATTTTTTTTTAAACACAAAAAGGAAGTAAAACAGATTTATAAGAAAAAAAAAAGTAGCGTTTTTCAATTTACCGGTCACATTAATGGGGATGACACATGAAGTGATCACTTGGGAATTGCTTTTCATTCTCTCCTCTGGGGTGGGAAGCGGCAGGGCTTTAGACCAGTTAGTCTGCTTGTCCAGGGTGGAGGGGATGTTAGGGATGGGAAGCTTAGACCGGTGACCTAGAGCCACCCCGTCAGTGTCGGGGTCAGAGGGCGCAGCCTGCAACAGATGGACAGTGGCAAGGTTAGACTGTTCCGGTTAGGTGGTGTTACGTGAGAGTTTATTAAACAAAAACAAAAACAAAAAAAAAACACAAAAAAAAGAAGACCAACCTTCTGCGATGAGAATGTGCAGATTTATGTGTTATTGTCAGATGTGAGTGTTAGTGCTCATGCTGATCCGGAGGTTTCAATTTTAGAGAACAAAGAAACCCGTCGAGGGAAGAAAGAGAAAGAGATGTTTCAAGAATCTATCCGGCAAGTTCCATGCAAACAGGGAAAAGGCAGAAGTTAAGCATTTAGAAATGTTACGTCCGGGAATAACCGACCCCCCCCTGACTTGCACACACGAGTCTGAGTCCAGTAGGAAGTTACGGAGATGCCTCCACAGCGGCGGCGGCGGCGGCAGCAGCAGCAGCCGGCCACAAAACGCTCATCTAAAATTGCAACATGCCGCTTTTACAAACTCCCCAGCCGGAGTGGCGATGAAGGTCTCGGCGTTTCTCCGAGCTCAGCCCGGCCGGGCCGCTTACCTTGAGGCTCCCCCGGCGCGGCGCATGCAGAACTGGGGAGGGATTCTCAAAGCCAAACTGGTTCCCAGCTCCACACCCCAGCGACCTCCCAACCCCGGTTTAAAGGCGGCTCTCCAGCCTTTGTGTTCCCCCGTTCCCAAGCAGACCAGCGAGACCCGACAAAAACACCCACCACAAAAGAAGCCCGTTTCCTTGGAAACTTCTCCCAACTACTTGCACCACCAAAAAAAAAAAAAAAAGGAGGGGGGGGTTTACAGCTGATTTGTTCTGAGAACAGAGAGGCGTTTTTTTTTTCGTTTTCTTTTTCTTAAGGATGGGAGCAGCACAGAGGGATGATGGGTAAAACACAGGCACAAGCCCGGAGAAGTCAACCCTGTCATTAGAGCGACCCGGCTGCTGCGAGTGTGGTCCTCACACACATTCCTCGCATACTGCGAGCTCCTTAATGTGGACCAAACTGTGACAAACACGACTTTTGGTGGGCGGAGCCAGCACGCGAGCACGCGAGAGCAGGGCATGCGTTTGGGGGAAAAAAAAAAAAGAAAAAGAAAAAAAAAAGAAAAGATATTCATCATGTGAATGAGGAAGAAGTCAGAAAGTCAAGACACGCAGCTGAGAAGAGTTAGGAGGGAGCACACAGGAGCGGGGAGGAGGTGGCCGGCTGAGGGAGGGGCCAAGAGGCAGGGTGGGAGGGGCCAGTACCTTTCTGCTCCAGGGGGAGAGGCGGCAACATTCGGTGGGGGAGGAGGAGCGGGTGGTTTCAAACTGGAGCGACAAGAACACAAGTGAGCACATCTGAACGGAGGACAAGAGGGGGAGGGGCCGGCGACGCCCCCGGCAACCGGGAGTCTGGATTGGCGGAACGAATGTGCTTTTCCGCGTTCGCCGGACAGCAGTGACGCGGGAGGCGACCAATCAGCCGGAGGCACGCGTGTACTTAAAGGAAACAAAACGGCAACCCGTGAGCCGGCGCTCGTCTCACCGTGGCCAGCTGCGCGCCCTTCTTTGCGGGCCCCTGGGCGGCGTGCGGCGGCGTGTACGCGGGCGCCGGCGGCAGCGCGGCGATGGAGATGGTCACTCGCCGCTCCCCATCGGCCGGTCGTCTCTGCTGGTGATCTGCAACGAGAACCAGGTCCAGACACTGAGGGTTTTGCGAGGGGACGGGGGGGTGGGGGGGGGGGGGGCGGTCCGCCCATGTGACCTCGCGCGGCGGTCACGCTGGGCCGCGTCACGTGCTCTCGTTAGCTCGCCCGCGCGAGTTAAAGGAGCTAGCGGTGATAAAACTCTGAAAAAAAATCAAAAAACCCAAAACAAAGACCCGCGGCGATGATCCACACCAACATAGAACCCTTCCTGCCGGGCGGTCCCTGCAACGGAGAACCCGCAACCAGTGAAGACCTCCCGTCGGTTATGTTAGAGAGCAGATCATCAAGGACAAACGATTCGGCTGGAAAAGACACTTCACACCTAACGATTGTCCTCTTCTGTCCGGCGTGAATGGGTCCCATGACGGGGGCCACGCCGGTGAAGGTTTGGGGCGGACATGTTTATCGATTCATCGCCGGGATCAAACTTCCGATGCTTTTCTTTATGTATTTTATACACCCGTGACCATTCGTGACATCTTCTTCAACCCTTCTTCAAGCCGTCTTCTTGTTTAACAAGCGCATTAATTAGCACATATAATTACAAACTTGAAAAACATGATCGGTGCTTGATCACGGATCTGCTGTGCTGGATTGCACAGATATTCATATCATTGATTATGGCTGAACTTCTCTCATCCAGTGTGCTGTTGAACCGTGTCCACTAGGGGGCAGGCTAACACCAGCATGAGACAATCTAGGGTCTTTCCATCTTAGAACGACGTTTAAAACTTTTAAAAAAACGGAGAAGGACACGACAGACGGGCTGTGATGTCATTGGTCGTGGGGGTCAGGGGGGCCTCACCTTGGAGATGGGCCCACAGGCTGTGACTGGCTCTCCAGTGGAGCTCCTCCACACATGCTGGCCGCGTTGACGGGCGGAAGATGTTCCTCTGCTGGTGCCAGGGAGCCTGGTAATGTTCCGTCAGCTTGCTCTCCACGTCCAGGTTAGACACCGCTGTCAGGGGGAGGAGCCAAGTTAGGCAGGAAACAACAACAACAACAACCGCAGCGACGACAACAGCCGGTCGGTCACACGTTCTCACACACCTTCTCACACACGTTCTGGGTTTCGAGCGGACGCACACAAACAGTCTTCGGGTGCTCTCTGCTGAGCATCATGGGTAAAGAAACGTGGCCGACCTTGATGACGCCTAAAGATGATTGTCAGTGTGCCACAGCTGACAGTGCTGAACTGCTCAGGCTGCTCTGCTTGATTTCCACCAGTATAAAGTCGTAGCTGCGCATCATGGGTAATAAATCCGTTCCCGAACAAAGCATCATGGGTAAAAACTAAAATCACGAATGATAACCTAGTAACTGGGTATCATGGGTAAAAACTGGTTACTGAGGATCATATGAACGATGAGCTAGGCACTGAGCATCATGGGCAAACAAGAAGTTACTGAGCATCATGGGTAAAAAAAAGTAGTTCATGAGCATCATTGGTTGTAAATTAGCCACTGACTGGTAAAAAAAAAAAAAAAAAAGTATGGACTGAGCATCATGGGTAATAAATTAGTCACTAAGCATTATGGCTAATAAACTGGTCACTGAGCATCATGGGTAATAAACTGGTCACTTAGCACCATGGGCAATAAATTAGTCATTCAGCATCACGGGTACTGGTACAGCCAGACCTCCGGCACTGTGGAATCATGGGAGCAGCATGCTCGGCTCCATTGTTCACACCAGGACAATAGCGTGTTTACTAATGCTAACGCTACGCTATTAGCTGAAGCCACACAATAGAGCACTGACACTACTGACACTGACACTGACTTTCATTGGCCAGCACTAATCTCACACCTCCTCCTTCGGCTCTCACGTTACACAGGATGCGTGAATGGGGTCGAGGGGGAGCGGGTGGGGGCAGGCGGGCAGGCGGGCAGGCGGGCGGCGGCGTCCCAACGGTGACTGAAACATCAGTCACGAGATGAACGTGCGATAAATACACCAAAACGTAAAAAAATAGAGCAACGACGTCACTGCTCACTGACCCCCAGTAGAAGTGTGACGAGCATACAGTCATAAAACTGTTCAATAAAGTTGTCCACCTGACTGCCCTTATGCTAACTAAGCTACATGGCTACAGCTACATAATTTGCACGATTAGCCCACCGGCATGAAACTAGTTTTTATCGACCACACACAGACAGAGATGCAAAAGTGTTATCAGGTTAGCCTGGCTGTTCAAAGTCTTCATGCTAATGCTAATTAAGCTAACTACCTCTGTATAAGCAGCAGTGGCTTCTACAAATGCCGAAATGCACCTTTAAAACTGCGACGCCGACCATTATAACTGTAACATGAAGCCAACCGACATGTTTTCGTAAGTCGTCTGCGAGGCGTCCTCCCTTTGGACGATGCCGCCCTTCAGAAGTGTCTTGAGTTCCGCTCTCCTCACGTGTTCTTGTGCGTCCTGAGCGTTTCGAGACGGCTCGCCAGCGATGATGCACGTCTGCCATGAGGTCTGAATGAGTCACCTCGGGGCCCTCTGCTCGGCCCCCCTGCTGGGAGCTGAACTGCTGGCCCCGGCCGCCCCCTCCCCGCCCGCACCAAAAGAAAAAAAACCTTTTGCCCACAAACAACAACAACAACAGCGGGAGCGACAATGACGTACGGCTCCATTCAACTTTCCCTGTTTTCTTCTTCTACCCGCGGCTAAAAAAAACCCAACCCAAAACAAAACAAAAAAAAAAAACAAAACGCATCAGCGCTTCCTTCACGTCAGCCGCTGAAGCCGCTGACTTTTGGCCCGGCGAGTGTGTCCATGCGCAAACAAAAGCCCGGAAAAAAAAGGGGGGGCCTCTGGTGAAGAAAGAGGCCGGGTCCATATGGGGAGGCCTTTAACGAGAGCGGCGCTCAGCTGTTGCCCCACATGAGGCCAAAGAAAACACACCAGCTTTCTCTTTCCTCCGCGGCCTCGCTGAGTGATCTGCTGACAAATGAGCCGCCCGGCCCCCGGGGGGGACCAGGCCGACTCTCTAATCCTCTTCCTTCTTGATTATACAATCTGGCGAACTTTCCCGATGACGCCACTATCCGCCGCCGCCTCATCTGCGGCGGGATCGCTCCGCCGACCGCCCCGCCGCCGCCGGGCCTGCCAGCCGCCCTGCAGGCCGGGAGGAGGGATGAAAGCCCGCGTCCTCAGACTGCCTCTACCTTGTAATTTAGCCGGCGTGGGCCCAGACAGGAGCCGAGACGAACCCCTTCACACCCTCACCTACAATTTACCAGCAGCCTGGGAGAACACACACACACACACACGAACACACACATATCCGCCGTCAGGTCGCAGGGAAAGAGTCTGAACCGGAGAGGCCGAGCAGGCGGCTCCTGCGGCAGCACTCGGCTTCTTAAACCGAGCGAATCCGTCCGACGCGATCTGTCATCTTGCGCCGGCGCGCCGAGCGCGTGCGGACACGCCTGCGGTCAAGAGCGGCGATTTGCATGCAGCTGGATTACACGCTGCCCCGGGACGCGAGCCGAGGACGGCACCCTCGGGCCATGATAGAGATGTTAAACATCCGCCAGGCCGCCTCCCAGTCACCCTCTCAGCTGCCACACTGACCCACAGCTCCACTGAAACATCTGTTCACGCCCCCCCCCCCTTCGTGCCTCCAACCCCCGCCGCCCCCAGCACGCCGCTGCAGATGATCCAGCCAGGCCCTGACTTCTAATCTGTTTATGGTCTGCTGTTAATCCAAACTGCTGAAACAACAGTGACCGCTCACCCCCACAATGGAGGACCACGGGAGGATGGAGCGCGGCGGCAGAGGCTGAGCGCGGCGATGGACGCGTACATCCGTGACTTACATATTCAAGCGTGCGCAAATGTGTCAACGCGACTGGATGTGAGGACGCGTCTCGCTACACGCGTGAAATAGCTGCTAAACACAACTGCCTGCGGCCGAGAAAGCTCAGCTCGGCGTAGCGAATGACGAGGGGTGGACGCGGGAACGAACGCGACTCACCTGAATCGAGATGCAGAGACGCTAATCGGACTTAAGCGATCAGAGCTCGCTGACGCGAGAGACGGGACGGGAAACCGCGGCTGCCGCTCCGCTCGGCGCCGGCGGCCAGCCGGGGGTCTGCTCAGAGGTCCTGCTCGTAAACACAATGCCAGTACCAAGCGCGGTAATACTCATTTCCCGGTAATCCGCTCTGAGCCCGCGTCCTCGCCGCCGATGGTGACGAGCCGCCGCAGCAGGTGGAGCCAGAGATGGTCCAATCCCGTCCCGCCCGGGGATGAGGCACTCGTCTGCAACCCTGCAAGGCTGCTGAATGCCTGCCGTCCCACAACCACGACAACCCTGCTTAACGCCTGCAACTCCATGATGCTGATACCCTGCTGCATCTCTATGATGCTGATACCCTGCTGATGCCCTGCGACCACATGCCACCGCAGGATACTGACAACTTCTGCAACACTGCAGCTCAGTGACCCTGCTGATAACTAGCAAATCCTGCAACCCTTCGAGCCAGCAGAATACCTGCATCCCTGCCGAACACCTGCAACCCCTGCAGCCCTGCAGGATACCTGCAACCCCATGACCCTGCTGATAACCTGCAGCTCTGCACCCCTCCAACACTGCTGATAACCAGCTAATCCTGCAACCCTTCAACCCCGCTGAAAACCTGCAACCATGTTGCTGTACAGCCCTGCAGAATACCTACAAAAACTGCTGAACATCTGCAACCATGCACGCATACGACCGTACAGAATATTGGCAACTCTGCAATGATCTTGCTGATAATCAGCAACCCCTGCAACCCTTTGACCCTGCAGAATACCTGCAACCCTGCTGAACGCCTGCAACTCTACAACCCGTACAACCCTGCAGAATACCGGCAACCCCACAACCCTGCTGATTACCAGCAAATTCTGCAACCCTTCGACCCTGCTTAACACCTGCAACCATGTTACCATACAACCCTGCAGAATCCCTGCAACCCAACAAACCTACAACCCCGCAGACTACCTACAACCCTGCTGAACACCTGCAACCATTTGACCCTGCTGAACACCTGCAACCATAGGAGCCTGCTGAACACCTGCAACTCTACAACCCCTAGAACCCTGCAAGAATACTGGCAACCCTACAGCGCTGCAGAAGACCTGCAACCCTGCAACCATAGGAGCCTGCAGAAGACCTGCAACCCTGCAGAATACCCGCAACCATAGGATCCTGCAGAATAACTGCAACCCTGCAGAATACCTGCAACCCTGCAACCATCGGAGCCTGTAGAAGACCTACAACCCAGCAGAACTTCTGTAAAAAAAAATCCAACTCTGCTGAACATCTGCAACCCTGCAACACTGGAAACCTTAATGAACACCTACAACTTTGTATCTCTACAACCCTGCAGAATACCTGCAATCCTGTAACCCTGATTATAATGTTTTGGTTGATGTCTTTTGGTTCTCCATCCAACTATGAATCAGTTCTTTTCCCCTCTGACATGATTGAGAACTGGATGTGAGACAGGCAAACCTTGAAAAAAGCTCGACGCAAAGACAAACGTACTCATTTCACCAGCTTCATCAGACCGTCCGGGAAACCTGCCAGTCGGCACACGCGCGCCTTTAGCACGGAAGGCTAATCATGGCTGAGGCTGGTTTTATGGCTACAAGTCCTTCCTGCGTCTTCCCGTGAAGGCCACCACACCTGTTTGAATGGCTCAGCCTCGCCTCACCTGCAGCTTTGATGTAGGACGGCGGGTGACCCCGTGACCACAGTTGGAATGTGATGCTGGGAACCAGGAGGCCGTGGAGGCTCGGGGGGGGCGGGTGGTTGCGGGGGAGCAGGCCGCAGTAAAGGACTGCTACGCTGTAATCAAGCTGCTGCTCTGCTTCCTGGAGCGCTCCACCATCCCTCAACTTAAGTGGTTTAATTACCTGGTTGCGACCTGAAACATGGCTGAGCTTTGAGCCAGGGGTCTCCATTTATATGACATTGATTGATTCTATTCAAACTCTGAATGCCACGCATTTGTGTGAGCGGGTGACATCACCGCAGGTGTCTGAGGCGGCCCCGGTTTTTAATTGCGGCGCGGCCACGTCTGCTGGCGCTTCCTGTCTCGAGGTCGTAATGCCGTCGCCCGCTGCAGGCCCACACAAGAAAACTCCCCCGGCGGTGACTTCAATCACACCAGCACCTCGGGATATTGGACCAGAACCAAAAAAAAAACCCGCCTGAGTCAGCGGCAGGAGACGCAGCCAGGGTGCGCGAGGAGATGGAGCCAGGGAATCCCGTCCCACACCGCAGCCTCCATTCACGGAGCTCTTCCGCTACATGGCACCGGCTCTACCCTACTCACTTTTGGTATCGGGTACTTTTCCGGGCGTCGTTTCGCTCTAGAAGACGGTACAACCTCAGAGTTACGTGGTCGTCATAGCGATGCTGCCACCTGCTCGGAGAGTCGCTGGTAAACTCTCAGTACAAGTGGACGGTCTGCCGCTCCTGGAGGGTTCCGCCGCGCGATCTTTCTACTGTTTCTCAAGGCGAAGAATCGAAACCGCAGCCGCCGCAATAGTGTGGTTGTTTTAAAGATGGCGGTCACGGGTCGGCGCCGCGCGGGTTATTGCGTGCGTGCCGCGCATTGATGACACAATGACGACAATCAGAGGTCTCCAGTGTCGCCACTTTTAAGTGCCTCATAGTACCTGGTCGGGCTTTTTTTTGGAACCCAAGGAGAGCAACTACTAAAATAAGTGGTACCTGGTACTTTCTTTCCTCATGGAAAACCACAAAAGGCAAGTAGAATAGAGTAGAGTGGAGTAGAGCAGGGTGAAGCCGGTACCATGTAGTGGAAAAAAGCGCCATAAGTAAAGCATGTGACCGGTGGCTAATCTACTCAGCATTTATCTGGGTAAATATCTACCGCAGTCCACCTCCATTCAAAACACACGAATCAGCACCACTTACACACTTGAACCTCAATTTAACTAGAATGTTCATCCACTTCCTAAATACACACACACACACACGCGCACGGAGCCTAATCCGCTGTAGCTAACACTTCTCTCGGGTAACATGGGAGACTTTGCCGCTACACTTCCTGAGGCTGAAATCCTGTGAGCTCGGCCGGCGCTGGAGCTGCGGCGCGTCGGCCGAGGCCTGTTTTCTCAGCTGCTTCGTATTACCGCTCTACACAAGTCCAACAGCAGGCTGGCGGTGACTTTCCATTTTGAAACCGCAAGAGTGGCACGTATCGCGGAGGGCGGGCGCGCCGCCGAGGGGAGGGTCCCCGCAGCCGTGGAGCGGAGTTTAGAGGTCTCAGAGAGGAGGAGGAGGCGGAGGGTGATGTGTTAAACGCCGGTTAAAATGTCTGACATGCTCGGAAACAGCTTTGTGGAGCTTTTACAGCGCATGGCAGCGTTAATGAGAGCGCGCGGCGTGTTTTATAGCGCCGTAAGCGTCCAAACACACCAATGTGACATTCGCTCGAAGGCTGACCTTAAAGTGAAAGTTTTCCGAGCAGATGACGAGAGTGACGTGTGTGTGTCCGTGTGTGTGTGTGTCCGTGTGTGTGTGTGTGTGTGTGTACGCAGTCAGTGAGTCTGGTTTGATGTGGAGATAAACACACATTTGGATGATTCATCTCCTCATCTGAAGAGGAAAGTCAATGTGCTGCCAGCAGAAGGCCACTTTGTAGGCTGATGAGACCAGTACTACTAGGACCAATATTAGCACAAATACTGGTACTCACACTAATACTCATACAAGTACTAAGAATAAAAAAGAACTACTGAGTCATTCAACATGTTAAAGAGACAAAACCATATTAAAGCCACAAAAATAAAGAAGATAAAGACACTAAACATGTTAAAATACTCAACTAAACATGTTGAAAACACCAACCTAAACAAGTTTAAGCCAGTAAACATGTTAAAAACACTGAAGCAACATGTTACTTGCACTAAAATAAACATATTAAAGCCACTGAACATGGTAAAATGCTAAACTGAACAGTTTAAGGCATTAAACATGTTAAAAAAAATGCTGTAACTGCACTCATGTCTCTACTTATCATACCGATAATGCTAATGCCTGTTACATGTAACATATGAGAGGTACTTTGTATTTCTACTTACTATAGTTTCTACTCATTTGTTTATATTTTTGATTTGTCTAGATATTGTTCATATTAGGCCTATTTCTATTTCTTTTTTTAATATACTGTAATGTTATGTTTTGATACTTTCTTCCTTGTAACTTTATCTTTATCTATACTGGCAACTGTGGCCAATTTCCACTGGGATTAATTAAGTATTTGGAAACACTGTAGTAAACACGTTAAAGCCACTAAACATGTTAAAAACGGTTAACTCAACATGTTAAAGCCACTAAACTAAACATGTTAAAGCTGCTCGGCAGGTTATAAAGATACTAAACTAAACCTGCTACAGCAGTGGCTATTGGCTACTGGCTGAAATGACCCCCGACTCGCTCCAGCTGATCAACGGGCTGAACACAACCCCCCTTTTTCTGTCTTTCCACGTGCACGCTCAAGCGAGGTCGCGACCTGCGCCCGGCAGCCTCTTACCTCCCGACCTCCAGACACCTCATTATCGGGTCTGCACGCAGACTCCCGAGGTCGGCTGACGTCGCTGGGGTCGCGGGGCTGATTGGCCGCTCGTGCCCTGCGCCGCGCCGCCGCTCGGCTGCGGTCGGCGTTTTGTTTGTTTTTTTCGGTGGAGACACTTTTATAGTTAATGAATTGAAAGCGTTCTGATTGCAGTTTTACTGCACTTTACGAGTCCAGCAAAACCGAAGAAGGAACAGAGCTGCCATGCCGTCCTTTCGGGGGGGTGAAAGCTTTACTCACATGAAAACAAGAAAGTCCTCCCATGAACACTTAACATTCCTGCACCCTTTAAATCAGCATGGATTTCATTTTACAGCGCCGCCGTCTGATTGGCTGCGGGGGCCCGAGGGAGGCTGAAGCACGCCCTCTTAAATCGCATTGTTTAACGGACCTCCAGGTCACAGCTGATTCCTATTGCGCTTGTAACAGCTCTCCCACAGAGTTGCCGCCGGATCTTTGAAGTACTCACACACACACACACACACACACACACACGCACGCAGGCACACACACACACACGCACGCCCCCGCTCAGTACCGAGGGCGTGTCCTCGCTCCCTCCAGGTTCACCTGAGCCATTTAGCCTCACAAATGGAAATGCGTGCCCTTTGACCCCCTGCCTTTGTTCAGTCTGCGTTCCCAACACTCGACAGGCACCTCCAGAAAGGCAGGAACTCCTGTTGGGAGCGTGAAGTACGGGAGTTCCGGGCTCCACTGGAGGTAAAGGTGAGTAGTGTCGTCACCGAGGACCGAACCTGACAGTCAGAACCGGGGCGGGGGGGGGGGGGGGGGACGCGAGCGCCCTTGTCTCCGCCGGGAAAAAGAAGCCGCATTTGAGAAGATGAAACAAAAATGTTTTCTCAGGCGGGATGAGTTTACCTTCCCTGAACGCCAGGCCAAGAAAAGCCGGGGGAAGAATAGCGGGGACTCGTCTTTCATAAGCCAAAAGCGTCACGCTTCAGCGAGCCTTTGTTCCGGCATGTCACTCCGACAATGCCTCGCGCAGCTCTGTGACGTTACGTAACGCCGGGACCGGCCGAGCGCGCGGCGCTGCCGGGCCGCATGTGAACGCACGCTAAGAGGAAGCGGCGCGGCGTTTGGCGTCTTCGGATGGATCGCCGCTCATGTGCGGCGCCGTCGGCCCGTCGATTGACGTCATAGGAAAACTTTGACATCACCAACTTGGTTGCTGAATTCCTCAGGAGGACGACGGGTCGAGTAAATAGTCATAATTTACACCATTTTTAAAATTCTGTATCGTAGCTTTAGTGGATACAAGTGAACAATTGTGACGTCGCGGTTGCAGGATGACGGAACTCAAACGACATGACAGGTTTATTTGGTTTTATATTGACATACGCTGATCAGCCGTAATATCATGACCACCTGCCTACAATTGTGAAGGCCCCCCTTTTACCACCAAAACAGTCCTGACCCATGGATGCCTGGACTCCACCAGCCACCTCTGAAGGTGTGCTGTGGTATCTGGCACCAACATGTTAGCAGCAGATCCTTTAAGACTTGGAAGCTGTGAGGTGGAGCTTCCATGGATCTGGACTTGTTTGTCCAGCACGTCCCACAGATGCTGGATTGGATTGAGATCTGGGGAACCTGGAGGCCGAGTCAACACCTTGAACTGGTTGTTGTGTTCCTCAAACGTTCCTGAAGCATTGTTGCTTTGTGGTAGGGAGCATTATCCTGCTGGAAGAGGCCACTGCCATCAGGGAATACCGTTTC
>CAAKHG010045506.1:0-11008 GCA_901007715.1 Dactylopterus volitans
TACTGAGACTTCAAATACAACCTACTCCTACTTCATGTCCTACATACTGTCTACTACATACTCAAACGTCATGTACTTAATACTGTGTACTATGTACTGAGACTTCATGTACTACATACTCATTCTTCATGTACTACACATTCAAGCTTCGTGTACTACATACTGTCTACTACATACTCAAACCTCATGTACTTAATGCTGTCTACTACATACTGAGACGTCAT
The DNA here is from genome assembly GCA_901007715.1 of Dactylopterus volitans. Taxonomy (NCBI): domain Eukaryota; kingdom Metazoa; phylum Chordata; class Actinopteri; order Syngnathiformes; family Dactylopteridae; genus Dactylopterus; species Dactylopterus volitans. Next base: position 225 of record CAAKHG010045506.1, read on the forward strand.
GTACCACATACTCATACTTCATGTACTACATACTCATACTTCTTGTACTACATACTCATACTTCATGTACTACATATTCAAGCTTCATTTACTACATACTGTCTACTACATCCTCAAACCTCTTATTCTTGATACTGTCTACTACATACTCATACTTCATGTACTACATACTCATACTTCTTGTACTACATACTCATACTTCATGTACTACATATTCAAGCTTCATTTACTACATACTGTCTACTACATCCTCAAACCTCTTATTCTTAATACTGTCTACTACATACTCATACTTCTTGTACTACATACTGATACTTCATGTACTTAATGCTGTCCATACCGTGACTGCATGTACTGCTGCGTACTCAAACTTCAAGGTCTACATACCAGACACATTTCTGACCAATTAGAAGTTAAACCGCTGTGCCGCCGCCGTCGTGCATCCTGCCTTCAAAAGCACCACTCTAGTTATTTGTTGACGAGGGTTTTATCTCGTCAACAAAGGGAAGTGCCGTGCTTTTTTTCCGTCGCTCGCCCGACAAAATCTCCGAAAATGCTGTCACGCATCTGTAAACACGGCGTTATCCGGATACGCCGACCGCACCCGGGGAATCTTCCCGTGGTCACTTCCTCTGGCAGTTGTTTTTTTTTTTTGTTTTTCATGCTGATCTGGGACGCGTGCTCGTGGCGTTTCAGGTGCAGGGCATGTCGTTCATCGCCGCCGTGCTGATCCTCAACCTGGAGGAGGCCGACGCCTTCATCACCTTCGCCAACCTGCTCAACAAACCCTGCCAGATGGCGTTCTTCAGAGTGGACCACGAACTGGTGCGGCGTCTTTACTCGGTTCGAAATTGTTTTTACCCCGCGAGACGACCCTCTAATTATCTTCTGTTCCATTCTGTCCATATCAGATGTTGAAGTACTTTGCCGTCTTTGAGGTCTTCTTCGAGGAGAATCTCCCTCGTCTCTTCAGCCACTTCCAGACCAACAACCTGACCCCTGACCTCTATCTGATCGACTGGTGAGTGAACATGATAACCTGACGTGATGTTAAGATGAGGAATCGACAGCCCATCGGATAGCTAACGTAGGGATCCGCGTGAATCTCGGCATTAGAAGGTCGTTTAGCCGTGATCATAATCCATCACACGTATCTGGGGGAGGTTTTTATCCATTTCTTGACTGTCTCAGCTTATCTCTTTCGTCAGCGGGTTTTTGATAACAGCAGAAAATAAACCCTGAGTCTCGCAAAGATTTATAATAAATACACGTTTTGTTCAGCATTGTGACCCTCGCAAACGAACAAAACTTTTGGGATTTTATTGAGGCGCAAACGAAATCACCGGATTGGAAAAAGCTAATGCGAAAGCCGCCAAGCTAAGGCGGCGACAGTCGCCACGGCATCATAAACTTCCAGCTTCGGCGAGAGGCAAGTTGCCATGTCGGCGTGACGACGTTAAAACAACCTTTTGCGGCCTCTTTTAGCACCCGCCCTTCAAAAGACGCGTAAGAGCTCCGGCAATTTTACAGGTGCGATGTTTACTGGCGCAGTTTTATGTCGCTGAACAAAGTGTGAGTGTCTCCTAAACACCAGGAGAAGTAGAACCAGAAGCGCTTTGTGTGAAGTCGTTTCTAGGTTCTCGGGCTCCTCCCCGTCGATAAGCCGTTGCAGCTCGAGTAGAAATACGCGTGTGATGATGAAATTCATGTGAAGCTGTGACGCCAAGACCCGGCGAAGCTACTCGTAAACATCCAAGCTGTTAAAATCCACCATTGCAGGATCTTCACGCTCTACAGTAAGTCGCTGCCGCTGGACGTGGCGTGCCGGGTGTGGGACGTCTTCTGCCGGGACGGCGAGGAGAGTCTGTTCCGCACGGGGCTCGGCATCCTGCGCCTGTTCGAGGACGTCCTGCTCCAGATGGACTTCATCCACATCGCCCAGTTCCTCACCCGCCTCCCGGAGGACCTGCAGTCGCACACGCTCTTCAACGCCATGGCCAACACGCACATGATCAGCAGGAACCGCCGCTGGGCTCAGGTCGGTGCTGCCCCCCACCCCCCCCGCGGTTCTCGGTGCGGCGGAAGTCGTTTATTGATGCAATCTGGAGGAAAAGCCGTCGCCTGCGGGGCTCCGGACTGATCTAAAACAGGAGACGGCGTGCAGACGAGTGTGAAAGGCAGCATGGATGTGTGTTTTAACGCGTTGCGCACAGGTTTAGACGTTCCGCGCTGAATATTTGGAGAACATTATTTACAGTCTGCGCGGTACATGGACCTGAGCAGCAGGAGACAAGTCAGAGCGAAAACAATCAATCGTCAGGGATTTTTTTACGACTTGCGCATTGAACGAGGAAATTCTCAACCGCGAGTGAATCACCTTCACCTCCTCCCTTTAAAAAAAAAAAAAGTATTCCAGTTTTTGCCCTCATTCCAAAGAAGACAGTCATCCGACTGAGATGTTCATGCTGAGATGCGTCCCTGCCTCAGCTTGTCGCATCATTGGCTGGTTTGTTCATGATTCGGAGTCGACCGTCGGCTGTCAAAAGGTCATATCCGGCTCGTACCCTGAATGCGCTGTGCACTGTAAAACCGGAACAATGCCTGCTTTTCCTACATATCCTAGTTGGAATAAGACCGAATTAGGAATATCCAAACTGAATTATGTTGCATCAAATTTATAAAATCGTCGATGAATAGTGGGAAATTGTTGCGCGTGTGACGCATAACCCCCCTGGCTTCCTAATCGCTTATATTAATTGGGAACGTTTCTCCCCGTTTTCTTCCAGGTCTTTTCCGCGTCGATGAAGGAAGGAAACAAAGAGGCCGACAAAAACGCCAGCCCGGCTCTGAGAAGCTAACGCTCGCCAACCTGGATGCGAGAACGCCACGTCTCCGCGAAACGCTGCGAGACCGCCCGCCCGCCCCCCCCGAAACCTAAAGAGGTAAACGGCTGCGTCGGCGCTGAAGCTCAACGCCGAAGTCCAGCCGCGAAGGCTTGAAGCTACGTAGCCCAGGAAATGAAGACCCTCCCGCCCGGAGGCTCGGCTGCGAAGCTTGAAGCGAACGCCGGCTGAAGTCGGAGGAGAGCCGAGCCGTTTTTTCGCGAGCTGCGTCCAGGCTGGCGGCGCGCGGGAGAACAAGAAGAAGAAGAAGAAGAAGAAAAAGGGGCTCCCGAAATCTGTTTCCGGACCAGAGCGTGAAACCACTTTTAGCGCTCGTCCAACTCCAAACTTCCAACAGCCGTCGTCCCCGTTTTCACCAGAGAAGCGATGTTGTTTCCAGTATTTCACCAGAGCTGGAAATTACGAGCAGACCGACGATGAAGGAGCGAAGCAGCCTGACTCCATCCTGGCGCAAGTCCCCCCCCCCCACGCTGGGGCGACACACACCGCTGGCGTCCCTCACGCTGGCGTCCCTCACGCGGCGCCTCCTGTGGTCAGTTCTACGCCACTAAAAGCGAGCGCGCAGCTCCGCGTCACCCTCAAAGACTTCTGTTGTTATTTTTTCGGTGCTAATTTCTAAAGGCTTAAAAAAAAACAACCTTAACTACCAGTGCAGGTCCTTGTGGTTTTGATTTCACAATATTCTTAATTTTTTTTTTTTTTTTGCTCAAATCAGGCTTCCAAAAAAAAAACAAAAAAAAAAACAACAACAAACAAACCTGAATGGAAATCTGCACGAGCATGGCTGACGCTAACACGCTGGCTACTTTCACCTCCTAGCTTCTCAATATTTGCATCTGTCGGCGAAAAAAAACCTGGAGGTCGGGTGGCGGTGAATCTTAAAAAAAAAAAAAAAAAAAACAAACTACAAAAACAACAAAAAAAACACAGGATAAGAAAAGTTGGGAACATGAATTGAATATTTTATTTTAGCCTTTTTAATCCAACCGGTAAGTTAAAACGTCTCATCTGTGATCCTAATAGAGCTGACTTGAATATTAAATAGTTTGATTTTTTATATATATATATTATATATAAGAGAGCAAATATTCCAAGGTCCACTCGGCCTGTGGCGTTTTTACTACATGCGTAAGATTAATGAAGATATAATCCTTTTTTTTGGGAGGCAGAAAATCAGTCATATTGGTTGTAGAATTCACAGCCACATAGTGCTTTACTAGACACGTTTTTTAAAAAAAACAAAACTTTTTTTTAGATGAACATCTAGTAAAGTAGATCCAGTTAATCCGTTCTTGACTGCCACCCGATGGCGACGTCCATCATTGTCCGCATACTTTGGCCTGTTTACGTCAGGCAGTCGTGCTCATGATTCATCAAGTCGATGAGGAGCCGCAAAGAAAAACCAGTAAAGGGTTTTTCTTTTTTGTTTTTTTTCCTTAAGGCAGTGAACCTTAAAAACACACGGTCGGATCCACTTTGCGCTCCAATCACAGTCGCGCATCCGTACCGTTGAAGCAGCAGCGCGGGGCCCACCGCGGCTCCCAGTCAGTGTTCCCCGGGAGTCTTTGAGCACTTTATGACTGCAGCACTGACGCTGCGCCGCCAACGCGGCTCTCACACAGCTGAAGCGACGGGCCACTTCGTCAAAACCGGTTTAATTCAACAATTTAACCTTTTTGGGTCGAAAGGAAAACCAGATGAGGCCCAAAAATTGTTCACATCGAAATCTTCTCTTATACCTCGAAAACATGTTTAAAGGGAGGTCTCCGATTTTGTCTCTCGACCACTGAGAGAACGCAACATCGTGTCCAAATTTTCCTCTGCCTCCATGGTTGCGGCTCGTGGATGTGCGCGCACACACACACACACACACACACACAGGCAGCCACCCGGCTATATGAACGCCAGTTAACGAGGCGTGTTTGTTGAAGGTGCCTCGAGGTTTTGACCCGCCTCCATCTCCGCCAGCCCCTTCGCATTTTAACACTCCTCCACTAGCGCCGCCGCCAGCTCCGCCTCCATGAGCCCCCACCCCTTCCCACCTCCACCCTCCCTCCACCCGCTAACACCCGACACGGACCAAGGGCGCGAACTTCGACCCGCCGACAAAAACTCAGCGGGGGATTCCGAGCCACGCTGGCGGAACGGAGGAGGAGAGAAAGAGGACGAGACATCGGGAATCCCAGATTAAGAGGATTTTATTTTTGTACTATGATTTTTGAGGAACTACCCACCCAACCTTTCTTGATGGAACAAAGTCACTCTCTTCTTTTTGACTGTCCTGCACAGGAAAAGCGAAAAAAAAAAAAGGAAAATAAAAGCAGAGGACGACGAAGCGGAAGTGCTGCTGGGTTTTGTGCTGATCCCATGCAGGCGGCTCTTCGGATACTTGAGCTGCGTTTTTTTTTTTTTTTGCTCCGTTAAAACCGACCTTGATCAAAAATGTTAAGTGCCCGGATCTTCCTCGATAAAGACGGTTTTTAGTCTTGCCCCCCACCACTCCTCTTCCTGCTCCAGGTGTTTTCTAGGAGTGTCGCACTTCATATTTTTGATTCACAAGGCTCAATCTCGGCGCCAGTCCCACCTTCACGCTCTGGCGGACCCGGATTAGCCGCCGGAAGTTTCTGCCACTGGGATTAATAAGAACATTAAGATTATCGGAAAACACGTCGACTTTTAGCGGAGGCTAGCCGTCCGGCCCGCGCAGGTCCGGGACGGGCCCACAACCCACCTCCGTTCAAACCGGACCGAGGTCCGTTTGTTGCGAATGACACTAAGCTGCTGCTCCCTCCCATCGTAAATGCCTTCACGTCGGTTCTGAGCGAGCCGGGTTAGCGACGGCGGCGCACCTGCGGCGCAGGAGACGGGGCCGCGGCGGCCAGACGGCGCCACTCCAGATGGGAAAAGGCCGTCAGGTGACAACATTTCCTCCAGTAATCGATGTAAAAATGAGAACTTTGTTAAATGGACGTTCCCCGTCATTGCTCACAATTGTGATTTTTTTTTTTAGCTTAGGCGATTGCACAAATCAGTTGGGCTAACGCTTTGATTTTGTCGGTCCGTTTGCTGCTGTTTTAGGACTAATCGTAGCCGGGTAAGCGCACCGCGAAGAAGACGGCGTTAAAAAGTACGGACGATAATTGCGTTTCTGCTTCCGACTTGTGCCACGAAGGCGCAAACGGAGGACGCCGCTCACGGAGCGCCGTCGACCTTCAGACGGCGGAAAAACGGCGCGGAAACATCGATGCGCATGTGGCGTCGGCCCCAAAAAAAATTAAAAAAAGGGCCATAATTGTGGCAGCCGAAAGTGTCGTACGAATGTTGCAGCACGTGACTCCAGGAGAAAAGCTTGCCAGTGTCGATCTGGGACCAGCATGGCGGCGGCGGCGGCTCCAGCGTACGGCCGCGTCGTCAAGGTCGCGTTCACGAGCGGGCGGCGCGAAAAACGACGGAACCTAACGAAAATGATCATTTACACGCTATGCAGCTGGCAAAACGTGAAACTTCCCCAGCCGCTGTTGGCTGAGGAAGTTTCCGGGGGGGGGAGTTTCTGAAATAAAAGGGGGCCCTTTTATAGGTGATCAGGCTCACTTGATAATAGCGTCAAATCGGATCGCGCTGACCAGCGACACTGACCAGCGACACTAACAACGACGACGAGAGCGGTTCCGACGCCCCTTTTTTCCCTCCCCAGTGCCGACTCCACAATCCCAACTTTGCGTAAGAGTGCCGAAGTGATACCAGAACATAAATATAACTCGAGCACTACACGTCAGTCAGCCATGATTAAAACCACCTGTGTTTTAACCATAGATTATAAAACTCCTCTTTTTGGTAGGAGTTTTATGTTGATTTTGTATTGAATCTGTTTGAGGCGTTGACATATTTTAATGATCGTTATCGGGGCTAAACTGTGACGCTGTTGAGCTTCACTGGGTTATACTGAGAGGTGTCCCCGATATTTTGGTCCTCACACTCGTGCATTCGGGTGATGAGAATATTCGGGACGCCTTTCACTGTAACCCGGTGCAGTCAAGCAGCGTCACAAATTGCCAATATTCAACAAGTCAATATTCAACATAAAACTCCTCCTGAATTGAGAATTCCTTGCAGGGCTGCTTTATTCTATTGTAGTGGTCGTAATGTTATGGCTGGCGTGTGTGTGTGTGTGCGCGCGTGTGCTCCCCCTGTATGGAGGCGATGATGATTGCGATGTCATTGCCGCGGGAGTCGGCCTGAACCCTTTGAAACGCAAACGTGAATGAATGTAACAGAACTACTTTTACCGTGTAGTTTGACGCTCATAACTAAAAGCTCCCTTTAAAGATATGTTGATTTCTGGGGGGAGAAAAAAAAGACAAGTTTAATCTTGCTGGAACTCCTTAGAGGCGCAGCGTCTCGTGGGTTTGATGCCTGGTCCGGGCGTTTTCAGCCGTATTTGAGGAATTTTTCCCGGCGCTGGCATCAGAACGTCCCCGCCGAGCGTGAAATCGCAGCTCACCAACGTGCTTTTCCCGTCGATAACTTCCCCGCCGCCGAGCTCCTCCCTCCCGCTCGGACGGCCAAGAGATTGTTGTGAGGTCTTGGGATCCCGAGAAGGTCTCATGGCGCGGGATGCGTTCTCGACCTCAACAGATTCGCCAAAAAATACGCAAAGTGTTCGCGCTGACTCGACGCGAAACACTCTGAACACTCCCGCTCGATCGAAATGCACAAATTAGCAAGCCTCGCTTTCGGCAAGCCGCCCGAAAGGATGACACTAAAACACGTGAAAGAGTTTTTAAGCGTTTTTCAGGATTCTGTCGTCCAGCGTTCTCGTCTCGTATGTGTTGAAAAGAAAAAAAAAAAAAAACGCCGGATTATCGCCGATAGCGACACACTTACTTGCCTTGAAACGGAACGGGAGCGGACCGCTCTCTCTGAAACTCCTTGCTTTGTTCAATGAAAGTGCAATATGGCCTCGGTTTTGGACAGGACGGACGGTGAAATTACCCAGAATCCTCAGCGGGTCACCTTTTTTTAACGTTCCCTCGACTCGACTCACTCCGGAACACTGATGAGGACCGATGGAATCAATGTGACATTTCCCCGATTTTATTTAACTTGTATCTTTTTGTCTGCCAGATTATTATTTTGTACTGTCGTGTAAATTCACTTTAGTTTGTTTTATTGTTTTCTCTTCAGATCTTATTTGTACAGTTTTCCCCCCCGACCCCAATAATGCCTTACAGGTGTTGTAAATAAACTGTAAAAAAAAAAAAAAGGAAAAAAAAGGTTCTTTCTTTTCATATAACAGCCACTAGTTAAATGTGTAAATAAATATCTCAGCAAATGGAATTGTTTTGTGTGTGTGTTTGTGCGCGCATGTGTGTGTGTTTCGCCACTTGAGAACTGGCGTGTTTCCCGGATGAGAGCTTTTAATAATTGATATAATTTAATCTATAACCCGGCAGACGGACGCAGGTCTGCAGATCACTAACAACACCGATAAAGCTTTTTTATGATAGAAATCAATAAACACTGAATACATTTGAGTTTTTAACCCTTCAGGAATTTGTAAAAACCTTGAAAATTGTTTCTCATGATTGTGCAGCCAATGTATGAATTTTTTTTCCTCTATTTTTACACTTGAAACATAGCATTTTCCCTTTTTAATTTTCAATTTTTTCCTTTTAACATGAACACACATAAAAACAGTCATCACAGAAATTACGAGGTCAGACATTTAAAATCATTTTTGCACGTCCTTCCAGTCCAGAAATGACCGCATGAAAATAAATCGCCATATCCCAGAGCTATGATTCCAAACACTAAATTTCCTGAATTATTTTTAATCATTCCATGATTGTTATTCAGACCCTTTCTGGTTATCGCTCTCCTACTGCCAGCCGGTCGAACTTGCAGTAAATATCTCACCAGTTTTTTTAAGCTGAAACAATTTCAAAAATCTTCTACTTGCAAAAGACGTGAAAATGAGCCGCAGACATAGAATTAACACACAATCAGAAAGAAAAAAAAAAAGTTGTCCAGAAAAACCTGAGTTATTTTTCCAGGTGAATTTCCTCCACAAATCAGCCGTAAAATTATGACCACTGCATGTTCACCACAGAATACAATGCGGCGTTCCTGGAGTAAATTCTGCCTTCAGGAGGATTGTTATGCTGAGTTTCGATTGAATCCGTTTGAGATGCTGGTAAACCATACTGGGTTCTGCCGAGAGGTGCCAAAATATTGGGAAACATTTACGAGAAAGCCACGGTGAACAAGGTTTTGAGCCCCTGGTTTTAAACGAGTGGGTCAGCAGGAGCTGGTTCCACAGCTGAGGAGCACAGAACATAGAGACTCCTCCGCCTTGCTTGGTTTTTCATCTTGAGAGCTGAGAGTCCGGATGCTCATTAACATCCACGTGAATCGGAGATGTATTTAGGCTTCAGACCATCTAACAGGCAGGATTTTAAACTGGACTCACCAGGAGCTGGTGCAGGGATTTAAGGAGGACTGGTGCTCCACAGCAACTGAGGACTCGGGCAGCTGCTTTAAGACCTGTGAAGACACCATTACGGTGATCTTATCTATTCTACCTATTAATTTTAACCTGAAGGTGGACAAATATGATTTTTTTTTCTCTCCTCAAGATTACTTAGGTAAATCTGGTTTTATGATTGTTTGTTGCTGCCCGGATGGTCATGCCGCCCTGCTCCGCTCGCGCCACTAGATGGCGCCTGAAGACAGGCTCCTCTCTGCCGCCTCAGAAATCCCGCCTGCGGCGCATCCTGTAAAGCTGCGGGCACGTCTGCGGCCGGTAATTTCACATGTTAAATGTGGCTGCGTTTCCACCCACATCATCCGAAAAGTTAAGCTGATATTTTTAAAAAGGATGATAAATCCATTTCTCCCCGTCTTAGAAAAAAAAAGAAACGTACGCAATTATCAATCACACTTGCGTTATTGGAGCTTTGCAGCAGCTGGCAGCAATGTACCCAACAATGCTAAAGCCTGATGGAGCAAATGTATATTCATATAGTAAATGAGGCATCATGGAGTAATGGACCTGCTCGTGAGGCGTCATTTTTAATAACTGGTAGCATAGCAACCCTTCAGCGTCCGCAAAAACTGGCAACTATGATCTTCCACAGTCCCTCCATGTATCCTCCATATCGCGGTTAGTTTGGTGTTATATGCGAGTTACATAACATCCAATCCCGACCTCTGATGTGAGCAGCGGCTTGAAGCCGACCGTGAGGATGAGCGGCGGCCGCGCTCGGGGATCTCAGGTGTTTCCACGGCCGGCGGCGCAAGTGTGTGTAAGGGGGCGGGGGTGGGAGCGAGGGATCTGTGGAGATATTTGGCGGCAGTCTAGGGGCTTTCCTGTGGAGGCGGGGCCGGAGGGGAAGAAGGAGCCCGGTGCCCCGGGGGCCTCTGGGATACCACAGCGGGAGGCGAGGAGGCCGAGGTCAGAGCAGGGGAGGCTGCGTGTGTGCAACGGGCAGAAAAACACCGGCCGCGAGGGTGCGGATGTGTTCAAACCCGGAAACTTGGAGGGAAATCCACTGACCAGGCGGATGCTTGGTGTCGCCGCCGGCGTTGGCGCCGCCCGACCTCCGACGTCTCGGCTATGAGGCGGTTGAACGTTTTCAAAAGTGAATCATCGCCAGTCAAGCAGGCGCAGTCAGACGGGTGATGCTAGCGGCGGCGGCTGATGCTAACAGCGGAGCCGGTGGCCGAAACCTGAGGGTGACTGTCGCCCGTTGTCCGCGGAGGAGCTGGCAGCAGCCGCCGTGCCAATGAGCCAATGCCAGCTAGCCATAGCAGCGAGGCTGGCTAGCCATAGCAGCGAGGCTGGCTCGCAACGCTAGCGAGCTGCCGCCAGCTAACAGTAGC